>CM021108.1:418384983-418398450 GCA_007115665.2 Sequoiadendron giganteum
ATGATTATTCTTGACCCTTCTAGATATTTTCAACACATCTTCTAGGAGGTCACTACCTATAACATTGTATTGTGGACTATCCCTTTTGTTCCACTATAGGACTGTTTCTTTGAAATTTTGATTGTTCTTCTACAGAGTGATCATGCCTTTTTCCTTCATTACTATTATATGTCCTATGAAAAGACTGTCAATTATCTATTGGCCTTGTTTACTATCTGATTTTCTTTGTGTCATCCTTAGAGTTGCACTGCTCATTGAAACTTATTTTCATACTCTTCCAAACCCTGCCAAAGCCCTCACAGGTCTACCATTACAAACTATTGTTGCCATGCTTTGACAATCTCCTTCATAGTTGTAAAGGCATGTAACCCTTTCTATGTCTATCTCTGCAATATTGAAATCTAAGCTTCATGTTGCTTCATTCATGGATATAGTAACTATCCTCATGCATTTCTCTTTTTTCCAATACATTGGCACCTTGACCATGTATCTTATTCATCACCTATAGTTTTTCAGTCACTTAGGATGACTGGCATGAAATCTCTGCCACACTTTGAATTATGTATTAGACTGTCCTTTTGGATACAAGACCTTAAGATTCAGCATTTCCTAATACATTTTCCTATTGTTGGTATCTGAATCAAAATTTATGATTTCCTTGAATGACTATATGTCACTTATGGCAGCGACTACTAACTCACTGCCATAAATGATGCATACTTGTTTGAATGAATCATAAGTGATGAACTATTTGATGAATTTTCCTTCAATATTTCTTAAAAGCATATCAAAGCAACACACTGGGCTCAACTCTTGTGGGAGCCACATTTAATCCCACCTGCTGAATTTTTTTAAAACAAAACATCAACATTACTTTTCCTATACCTGCACATGAAGCAAATGTTAGAAAAATAAATGCATATTTTGGATGTGTTTGATGACTTCATTGTTCTCTAGGACATCCAAGGTTTGCATTTCTTATTTAATGCACATTGAGATCAGTTTATGCATGCATAGGTTTTTTTTCATGTAAGGCTAGAGACTTCTCATTGCTTAGAGAATTTCTCTAACACCATTGCTATTGTCAAATGCAGGGACTAGGAGCAATATGGATCTAAGAGGACACAAGTAGCTTGGGGCAGCAACAGGTTGAGATGACACACCCTGAACTAGTCATTATCAGGCAATGACTAGTTTCCCTCCTTATATGCACATTTACTTTTGTTTACTTATTCATGTATATAATTTTCTTCATTTGTATTGAATAAGTAAATTCAGTCTCACGGCTTGTGTGAGACAATGTACAATTCATACATTCAATAAAGACTACTTCTTTGTTTCAGAAAAGATTTGTGTAAATCCTTCTTATTGTATATGCACTTGTATGAACAATAATTTGTAAATATAATATTTTTGGATTATTTCATTTATGCACTTGAATTTAATATAGAGAAGATTAAAATGTACCTTTTCCTCTTCAATTCAAAACAAAATTCTCTACCTGGTTGAGTTATAAGTGAAAATATGGTAACATTTTTGGTGACATTTGTTGCATGTTTGCTTGCTAAACATCCTAACTAGTCGCATAGACTTATCCTTGGGCGCGAAGTCACTCAAAAACTAGACTTATGACTTAGGAAATAGACTCAATACCTCTGTAACTCAAATTTTATTATATGAATGACACCCTGGCACTTTATTGAAAATAAAATGAAAGAAAGGAAACCAACTAGCTGTGCAAAAACAACATTTAGGGAATGAAACTTACATCTAAACTAGAGTGCAACAACACTTATTGAAAGCATAAACCTAACCTAGTATGTACAAAGGTAGATCATACATCAAAACAGCATTTGAGGTGTATCCCATTAACTGGGATACACAAGATTTCTCCATCCATCTTTGATAACTGAAATGCATTGTTCTCCTTGCATTTAGTAATGATAAATGAGCCACTCCAAAATTTGTCAAACTTCATGTGTTTATCTAGCCTTCTCTTTAACTCATCCCATTTGAGCACAACATCAACTTCTCTAAAAAATCTGGGAGTTTCTTTCTTATCAAAGACTCTCTTTGTTTGGAGTTGATGATACTCCAAAGACTCCAAAGACTTCATTGCCTTATCTCTTGTCTCTTCTAGCTCCATGAGCTGAGCATATCTAACATACATTGGGTCATGTTCTTCAAACATCTCCAGTTGGTGTACAATATCAAGAGCTGAAAGCTCTAGAGATAAAGGCAATCTTGCCTCCTTACCATAAACCAATACATATGGAGAATTTCCAATTGACCTCTTAGGAGTTATCCTATCTTCCCATAGAGCAGATTTCAACTTGGTATGCCAAATCTTTTGATTATCTTCCATGGTTTTCTTAATAATCCTAGTGAGATTCTTGTTTGTACTCTTAGCCAAAACATTACCTTGGGGGTAATAATTTGAAGAGGTGTTCAAATGAATTCCATTTCTGATAGCCCAATCACTCACTCTTAATCCAACAAATACTAAGGCATTATCTGAGATAATTGACTCAAGTACTCCAAACCTAGTTACGATATCTTCATAAAATCTCAAAACAAAAGATTCATTGGCTTCTTTCAAAGCCACCGCTTCTATCCATCATGTAAAGTAGTCAGTTGCTATAAGTAACCACTTGTGACCAACACTTAAAGGTGGATTTATCGATCCAATAAAATCAATGCCCCATCTCATGAAGGGTTATTCTACTTGAATAGGCTGCAAAGGCAAAGCTAGCAGCCTCTCCTTTCCTGCAAAAAGAGCACATTTTACACACTTCCTTACCCAAGCATGGTCATCCTTAAACAATCTTGGCCAATAATGGCCAACTCTCATTATCTTCCAGGAAGTTGTTCTTGGGGAAAAATGACCCCGTTCAGTTCCATCATAGAACTCATGAAACACCTTTTCCACTTGATCACTGTCAATACACCTTAAAAGAACACCATTTAGGTCCTTTCTAAAAAATAATGTTATCAATCAACACATATGGAATAGACTACAACCTAAAGTATCTTCTTTTAGCTATGTCTAAACCTAGTGGACACTCACCAGTCTGTAGAAAATGGGTCATATCTTGAACCCAACTTGCATCTAACACAAGTGCAACATTCTAGAGATCATTATCATTAATTGAAACAATCTTTGATTGTGATCTATGTTCATTTTCAGGACTTGAGGCCAACTGTTCACAGAGTCCTCTACCTCTAACAAGATTTTTAATTCTGATGTCAACATCAAACTCCATAATTCTTGTGATCCACCCTACTCTTTTTTAATTTAGGTCTTTGCTTAGCAGAAATTCCTTCACACTAGGGTGTGCAACCATAACATGAATCTTATTGTTAGAGATTAGAGGCTTAAATTTATTTAAACTCCTAATCACAACAAGAATATGCTTCTCAACAAAAGTATACCTTTGCTCATAATCAGCTAAACCTTGACTAAAAAAGGCTATTGGCTGCTCTAAATCATCATTATTTTTTTGAACCAACATAGCAAAAATAGAATTTAAGCTACCAAAATCATATAGAGTAAAATATTTTGAAAAAATTAGATTTACCAAAGTGGGAGTTGTTGCTAAAGCATCCTTGATTGCTTCAAAACTGCACTTGGCCTCCCTAGTCCAACTGAAAATTGCATTCTTCTTTAACATAATAGTCAAAGGATGTAAAATATTTGCAACATCAGGTATAAACCTTCTCAAAAAATTAATTTTGCCTAAGAAGCTCTGCAGCCCCTTCTTGTGATTGGGTAATGGTAGCTCTAATATGGCTTTAACCCTCTCAGGATCAATGGTGATCCCCTGTTTTGACACTATGTGCCCTCGAAGTTTGCCTTCATGGACAACAAAGATACTCTTTTTCAGATTAAAGGATATACCAAATTCCCTACATTTTTCAAACACTTGTTTCAAATGTGACATATGCTCATCAGCATTCTTGGAGAATACTATGACATCATCTAGATAAATGAGGACAATCTTATTTATTAAACCTTGAAAATCCATGTCCATGCCCCTCTTAAATGTGGCACTAGCATTAGATAAGCCAAAAGGCATTCTCTTATAGGCCATAGTTCCCCACTTGGTTGTAAAAGCAATTTTAAATTGGTCTTCCTCTTTGAATAGTACCTGGTTATAACCAGAATTGCCATCTAGTAAAGAAAATCTCTTTGAACCAACAACTACTTGGAGGATCTTCTCCATAGAGGGCAGTGGGTAATGATCTTTCTATGATGCTCTATTAAGATCCCTAAAGTCTACATAGAGTCTAATCTCTCCATTTTTCTTTCTAACCGGTACAAGGTTAGAAACCCATGAAGTATATTTAATTGGGAAGATAATACACCCTTCAACCATTTTGGTCAGCTCTTTGATCATTAGAGGCTCTAAATTAGGGTTCAAAGGCCTTTGTTTTTGCCTAACAGGCTTAGCATCAGGTTCTAATTCTATGGTATGTTGGGTAATATGGGGATCAAACCCTTTTAAATCATAATACTCCCAAGAAAACACATCATGAAATTCTTGACATAAAGTAACAAAATCTTGTTTATCCTCAGCTGAACAAACTTTACCTATCTTAAGGAGCTTACCTTTAAAAATATCCAACTCTTCATAGCGTTCTTCTTTGATCTGCAAACCAGCTTTACCCTTAATCTGATCATCAGTGCTGAAAATTGATTCCAAGGTAACTAGACCCTTGGGTAACTTATTTGTCTTCAGCTATATGACCTGATCATCATACTGTTGCTTAAGTTTTTCTTGATTCACCACATAAAACTAATCTTCTTCAAGCAGAAAAGATAGAATCTGCTCATCACTGTCAAACACTTGCCAGTGAATGTTGTTATCAAGAATTGAGGGCTTGACTACAACTTTCACATACTATTGTACCTTCTCCTTCTTCATATCATTGGGAATATCAAACTATGCTCCAATGGTTGCAAGCCTATCTACATGTTTGTTCTAATTCCTAGGAACAAAAACCAGATTAAAAGCACTAAACTCCTCTACCACATCTCAAACCCTATTTCTTTAGGACTTCAAGGCATTTTTTTTAGCAACATTTAGGCCTCTCACCTGATTGACAATTAGCTCACTATCTCCATAGACCTTATGACAACTTACTCCTCTTTTCCTTTCCCATTCAAGATCTTGAATAAGACCTTCATACTCAGTAGTGTTGTTAGAACATGCAAAAGCAAAATGAAATGCAGAAAAATATTTATCACCTTGTGGGGACACAAGCATTGCACCCCCACCATCTCCATTCCTACTCCTAGAACCATCAAAAAACATTTCCCAAAGCTCATCTTACTGCTTTAGTAGTTGATCTATACTCTTCTTAATGTTTAGAACCTCTGCATCAGGTTCATGCAACACATAGACACCCATATCAACATCATGAATATGATCATCAGGATTATCCACAACATTTTATGTTTCCCACTCATGTAACAACACATCACGTACACCTTCATCTTGTAGCTCTTGAGCAACAATAAGCTCACTTCCATCAAAAACAACATAATTTGTATCTGCAACACTTGGAACAACATTAATCACACTTATATTATAAGGTTCTATATGATCCTTGGCCAAATTTTCAAACTTTATGGTAACCTTAGTTTCATGTCTCATTCTAAATAACATATGTGACCAGTCATCAAATACATAGCCTCCTATCTTAGTTGTAAAGTCTCTTGATAGATATAAGGCAAAGAATGGTGGTAGATCTATGACACATATATTTTGAGGAACTAAAAAATCTAGGCAAGCATGAAGTGTAAGGATTAAACCCTTGATGACACCTAAGGTATTAACTAAGGTTCCATCCAACTAGACTACTCCTTTCTCTAAAGGTTGATATTTCAGTCCTAGCATATCTGCAATTTTCTTTGGCATCATAGAGCTACTAGCCCCACTATCCACCATACAATTATGGACTAGTTTATCACCTATAATCAAAGATACATAAAATGGAGGTGGTTTGACATCCTTACCCATTTCTTTTCTAGGTTGTTTGTTGTATGGAGGAGTGTTTGTGAAAACAACTCTAACCTGGCCTACTGATGGCTCATCAGGCACTTTTAAATAAGATAAAATTGACTGTAATAAGTCTTTTTGACTTGGGATAGCTAATGAATCCCACATAGACATCATTACATTCATATTTTTCATGTTATCAATAATATTATAAGGTACAACCAAATTTACCTTTTGATGGGTCCTTGCAACAACAGGATCAATTTGCAACTGAGGCTACTCCTTGGCTACAACTTGTGAATTCCTCTATCAAATGTGAGGCACTTGTGAAGTAGATGGCTCTATAGTTGTTGCTTTTCCTTTATCAGTTGTTTGTTCAAGCTCAAGGGCCCTCTTTTTGGCTCTTGTGTTTGTTGTAACTAGGGAATCATCTATATTAACTCCACAAAACTATTCTCCATGCTAGTTTAGTAGAGTAGCATCACTTGGAGGTTGCTCCTATTGTTGCAAGAATTCATCATCAGGCACATTCTAATGTGAGCTTGTAACATTCTACACAATTAACTCTTGGTTGATGACTCCATTTGAGCATGTAGTCTAATTATGTGGCTATCCACAAGGAAAACCCCATTCATAGTATGTAGCCAAGTTGTTTTGAACAGGGACAAGGTCCCTAGCTACACTAACAGGTGTTGGATTGTATGCCTAAAAAGGCCTTGAATTTATGTTTTGTCTAGGAACTTGGTAATTACCCTGATAAGGTTGCCTATTTGCTTGATATTGCTGACCTTGAACCTGATAAGGATGACTCACCCCTGAATTTTGAGGTTGATAGGGAAATCTAGGTTGAAACAGTTGTTTATTAAGGCTAACCAACTCATTTCCAAATGATTGCAACAATCCCCTAATCTCTTGTAGCTCATTAGATGAGGTTGATACAACCTTTTCTTGACTAGCAACAACTAAAACTATTGGAACAACAGGTAAAGGGGTAAAAGGTGCAATCTGCAAAGGCATAGAAGACTGTATCTCTAGGGAAATGGGCATAAAAGGCTTGGGAGCAATTTTTCTAGCTTGTATTAAGTTGTTTTTTGTCCTAATTTCTATTTAATATTTGCTAGGTAAAGATGTCCCCCCCATGGACTGAATCATTACAAAGATGTCACTATTTAAAGCTCTCAAAAAATACAAAAAACCATATTGAAGAGAGGGTCTTACAGTATCAGGGATTATATCCCAAGTCTTGTGGAACCAAAAGTTAAAATCTGTCATTTGCTCCTGAGGAGCTGTTTTAACAGTTGTTAGTTGCTCTACTAGTGACAAGTGATTAGACTTGTCTTGAAACTGCTTAGGCAACTTATCTCCTAATTCATCCCAAGTTTCCACTGAACCCACTACTAAACCTCTATACCACTACAAATCCTTCCCTTTAAATGATGCAACAAGTAGCCTAACAGCTATATCTTCCTGAATTATGTGGTGAACTCCACATAATGAGGCTACATCTCTTATGTGCTCAATAGGGGTAGTTTGATCCTCCCCAGTGAAAACTGGTAAACTCTTTAGGGAAACCACTAGTATAGCATTATATTGGGCCAAATTTAATGGACTTCATCCATTAAATGGCACAAAGGCCTGGTTTCTAGCCATTAGAGGTGGTTGAGATGGATTAATATGTAAATAGAAGGAATAGAACTTATTGAAGCAGCATAACTTGAAAATGTGAGTACAGCTGAACCTGTAGAAGTAGCAAATGTAACTTTTTATGGGTTTCTTGAGGATGAACTTGTTTCTCTACAGCTTGGTGAGGTAGAATGAGTATTACTCTACCTCTTGGATGGTCTACCTCTCCTCCTTGGTGGTAAGAAAAAATATTTAGTTCTTACGCTAAGTGGTGTCAATTGAACTCTCTACGATGGAGGGGTTCTTTTTGTTGTTTTGCCTTGTCTTTTGGGTGGTGACACCTGCAACAACTTGAAATCCCTATAGCTCCTTGTTTCTATTTTTCTCATAAGCAACAACAACACTAGTTCATTTTTTCTTCACTTACGGAGTTTCCATATATGCAAATAAAACCTCTAAAAAGGCTTGAAAAATGTTGGTTGCACATCAAACTAGCAAAATACGTTGATGAACGAGTCCCACCGGGCATGCAAAAAAAATTTACCTCTTAAACTTGCACCTAAACTGAGTTGTGAAACTCAGCTAGCTAGACAAACATGGGAACATTCTTAGGTTGTGGGTCACCCAATGTGAGAATGAACCTCCAGATAGGTCGGCTTCTCGGCTAGTTATCACCTATGTCTACTATTTTATTTTAAGGAAAAGGGAGAAGGAATGCTTGAAAAGGAAATGTTGAAAATGAAAGTATAGGGTGATACACCTAACTAACTAGGACTATGAAATTCCATATTTTGAAACACTTGAATATTGATGATAACATCTAAACTACACAATTCATTTCTATAAGTTTATACATCAATGTTTCACAGGAAAGTTTGAGAACACTATCTTCGAAAAAGGGAAATAATATTTTCACATTTTAAAGGATAAATTCAATTTAAACATAACCCATAACCTGCATAAGTACACTTTGCAAAAATGGCATGAAAATGTGAGACAAAACCACAAGGAGATTAAAATACCTCACTAACAATTTGATCAATCACTTGGTTATGGACAATACTGCAATAATGAAAAGTCGACACAATGCAATCAATGGTATCCAAGGTATTATCTATATATCATATCCCAAAATACCGAGTTACAAAGCATGCTCAAACTGTCAAAGGACCGTAAAAGTCTTTATCTCCATAATTTATAGAAGAAGAACTAACTCAAAAATGAGTTACAAGTAAGTATAAGTAAACACATCCAAACTAAACTCCAAGAAAATATCTCCTAGAAGCTTCTTGGGTTGGATGCCTCAATGAAGCCTAAAATCTAGCCTCTAGATACACTCCAAATGTGCTCCAAAAGATGGAAAAAGTCAAGGCATGACTAAGTCTAGCAGAAAGGCTTGTAAAAAGGCTCCAAGATTTTCTCCAATGCTCATAAATGAGTCAAAATGGCTCCTAAATCTTTGGCATATGTTTGCAAACTGCAAATAACCTCCCTAGATGCTTGACATGTTATAATTACAAATATACCCTCCATTTCTCCACAATAGACTAAGTCATCCTTCATTTGCTTTTAATAATAACAACATGACTTAAGGTTTATAATTACACTTTAAAGTCATTTGTTTTACAATTGAATCACATACAAATAGAACTTAGTCAAGGAATAATAATGGCACGTTTGTGCTGAAGTATGAAGAAAATCTAGATGATGTGACCTCCACTTGTCAAAATTCTTCACCATAGGATTTGACGTGGCATATTACAAAGGTATAAACATTAAAAAAAATATGACATAGCATTTTCCTAAGTCAACATCACTTGAAAAGCCATAGGGTCATATAGTTTGACATTTCATTTTAAAAAACAAAGGGGTAAAATACCCCTTCCATCGATCATCTCATAGACTTTAACCCTAAGTAAGAAGAAAAAAATGAAAACTTCATTTCATTTGTTACTTGAAGCTTCGAGAAGAAACTTTCATTTCATTTGTTACTTGACGCTTCGAGAAGAAACTAACACTGCTGCTAGTGTTTCTGAGAAGCTCTCTTGAAGGTTTTTACAGTGGATTCTGCAACTGTAGAGAGATTTTGATGGTGAAACAAAGCACATGTATGTATACATTTTCTGTGGGATGTCACATCAAGGTTCAAGTAAACCACCATGAACAATACCCATGAACAAAAATGCCATATTTCAGTTTTTTGAGCAAAACAATAATAGAAATCTTCAATTTTCTTGTATATTTCCTTAATTCTCTATCTTCTATCCTATTTTTATGCATTTCTTTTGT
The DNA here is from genome assembly GCA_007115665.2 of Sequoiadendron giganteum. Taxonomy (NCBI): domain Eukaryota; kingdom Viridiplantae; phylum Streptophyta; class Pinopsida; order Cupressales; family Cupressaceae; genus Sequoiadendron; species Sequoiadendron giganteum. The sequence goes on from CM021108.1 coordinate 418,394,898, forward strand.
GAAGAAATTCTATAGACTTCATCCATCTTCAGGCCGCGGCTATCATGTACACTTCTCCTTAATGCTTCTTCATTTTGTGTATTTCATATACTTTAGCTTGTGATTCCATTGCTTGTGATTTAGACTCAATTTTTTAATGGTCGTAGATTAGCCTAGGATTTAATAAAGAAAAAATAGTTTTTTTACTCTTAATCCTCAAGAAACTCTCGGATTTTTACAAAAAACCCTAGCATCAAAAGGGTTTCATGATTATTTTCATAAATTTATTCCTTCTTTTCCTTACACTTGACACAATTGATCATTAGCTCCCTGAAGTTTAGCTCTACCCATGAAACAAGGTCTTACACAGTGGTCATTTGCTTGGACACACCTTTCATATTACTGCAACTTAGTGAGTCTGACTATTCATGAATGAATGGTTACCACTGGGCTTTTGAAAAATGCTTCTCTTGTCATAATCTACATCAGACATTACTATTGGGTATTATTTGATCTCACTATCATATGGCAGCCCATGATAATTCTTGACCCTTCGAGAGACTATCAGTGCATCTTCTAGGAGGTCACTACCTATAACACTATATTGTGGACTGTCCCTTTTGTTCCACTATAGGACTATTACTTTGAAATTTTGACTGTTCTTCTACAGAGTGATCATGCCTTTTTCCTTCATTACTATTATTTGTCCTATGAAAAGACTCTCAATTGTCCATTGGTCTTGTTTATTGTCTAATTTTTTTTGTGTCATCCTTAGAGTTGCAATGCTCATTGAAACTTGTTTTCATACTCTTCCAAACCCTGCCAAAGCCCTCATAGGTCTGCCATTACAGACTGTTGTTGTCATGCTTTGACAATCTCCTTCATATTTGTAAAGGCCTGGAACCCTTTCTATGTCTATCTCTGCAATATTGAAATCTAAGCTTCATGTTGCTTCATTCATGGATATAGTAATTGTCCTCATGCATTGCTTTTTTTTTCTAATACATTGGCACCTTGACCATGTATCTTATTCATCACCTATAACTGTTCAATCACTTAGGATGACTGACATGAACTCTTTGTGACACTTTGAATTATGTATTAGACTATCCTTTTGGATACAAGACCTTAAAATTCAGCATTTCCTAATACATTTTCCTACTATTGATATTTGAATCAAACTTTATGATTTCCTTGAATGACTATATGTCACTTATGGCAATGACTACTAACTCACTACCATAAATGATGCGTACTTGTTTGAATGAATCATAAGTGATGAACTATTTGATGAATTTTCCTTCAATATTTCTTAAAATCATATCAAAGCAGTATGCTGGGCTCAACCCTTGTGGGAGCCACATTTAATCCCACATGCTAAAATTTGATAAAACAAAACAACATTACTTTTCCTATACCTGCACATGAAGTAAACGTTAGAAAAATAAATGCATATTTTGGATGTGTTTGATGACTTCATTGTTCTCTAGGACATCCAAGGTTTGCATTGCTTATTTAATGCACATTGAGATCAGTTTATACATGCATAGGAGTTTGTTCATGTAAGGTTAGAGACTTCTCATTTCTTACAGAATTGCTCTAACACCATTGTTATTGCCAGATGCAGGAACTAGGAGTAATATGGAGCTAGGAGGACACAAGTAGCTTGAGGAAGCAGTAGGACAAGATGACACACCCTAAACCAATCATTCTTAGGCAATGACTGGTTTCCCTCCTTATATGCTCATTTAATTTAATTTACTTATTGATGTATATAATTTTCTTCATTTGTATTGAATAAGTAAAATCAGTCTCATGGCTTGTGTGAGACAATGTACAGTTTCTACATTCAATAAAGACTACTTCTTTGTTTTAGAAAATATTTATGTAAATCCTTCTTATGTTATATGCACTTGTATGAATGAAGTAATTTGTAAATGTAATATTTTTGGATTATTTTATTTAAGCACTTGAATGTAATATAGGGAAGATTAAAATGTACCTTTTCCTCTTCAATTCAAAACAAAAAACTCTACCTGATTGAGTTGTAAGTGAAAATCTAGTAATAGTCATATTCAAAGAATGTCAGCAGGAAAAGAAAACAAAGGCTAGTTTCTCAACTAAAGAATATTCAACTACTAAGCCTATACAATTGGTTCATATTGATTTGTGTGGACCTACAAGAACAAGGGGACTGAAAGTTGAAAGGTAATTTATGTTGGTAGTTGATGACTACACTAGAATGGCATGGGTAACATTTTTGAGAGACATGTCACAAGCGTTTGAGAGATTTAAGATATTCAATAAAATGGTTGAAAATGAATTGGAAAGAAGAATTAAATGATTGAGATTAAACAGAGGAGGTGAATTTACTTCAAGTGAATTTGTTGAATATTGTGAGGCACATGCAATCAAGAGACGTTATTCTGCACCTAGAACTCCACAAAAAAATGGAGTGGTTGAGAGAAAGAATAGAGTTTTCAAGGACATGGCCAGAACTATGTTAAATGAGGCTAGATTAGCTGATATATTTTGGAGACAAGTTGTTCATACTGTATATATATTATGAACAAATTCCAAATAAAAGCACATAGTGATAGCACCCCTTATGAGTTGTGGTATGGTAGGTATGCTTATGTTAAGCACTTCAATTTTTTTGGAAGAAAATGTTACATTAAGAGAGATGATGAAAATTTGGGAAGCTTTAAATCAAGAAGTGATGAAGGAATATTTCTTGGATATTCCACCCAAATCAAAGCCTATAATTGTTATAATAAAAGACTGGAAAATATTGTGGAGAGCATAAATTTCAAGATTGATGAAAGAATAAAGCATATCAAACCCGATCTGAATGAATTTGAAGATTATTTATATTATGAAGACAATGTGGAAAATATTGAAGAAGGCACCTACAAACTATGTGAAGAAGGATCAACCAATGGATCAAATAATTTGGGACAAAAATGAAGGAGTTTAGACTAGGAGGAGACTTTCAAGAAACAATGAACAATGAGATTTGGATAGAGGCCATGGAAGAGGAGCTAAATCATATTGAAAAGAATAAAATATGGGAGTTGGTCCCTAGACCCCAAAGCAAAAATGTAATTGGCACTAAATGGGTGTTTAGAAACAAGCTAAATGAAGATGGATTTGTAGTAAGAAATAAGGAAAGATTAGTGTGAAAGGGGTATGCACAAGTTGAAGGTATTTATTTTGAAGAAACATTTGCATATGTGGCAAGATTAGAAGCAATTAGAATGTTTCTTGCATTTTCCGTATATAAAGGATTTAAAGTATACCAAATGGATTTTAAATCTACATTCCTTAATGGAAACCTAGAAAAGAAACTCTACATAGAACAACCAAAAGACTTTTAGATCTCAGAAGATGATGATTATGTGTGCAAATTAAGGAAATCATTGTATGGTCTTAAGCAAGCACCTAGAACATGGTATTCCAGATTAGACTAGTAGTTGCAACAACAAGGATTTAAAAAGGGTTGTGCAGATAGTAATTTGAACTTCAAATCATAAGGTGAGCACATGATTATTGTTGTTGTATATGTAGATGACAT
>CM021108.1:418398550-418503330 GCA_007115665.2 Sequoiadendron giganteum
ACATAGATGTTGATTAGGTAGGAAGTGTAGATGATAGGAAAAGAACTAGTGGTACTGGAGCATTATTTTTAGGAAAAAAATTGGTTTCCTGGATGAAAAAGACGTAATAATTAGTCACTTTATCCACTGTAGAAGTAGAGTATGTATTAGCAATAACTTGTACTCAAGTCCTCTAGATGAAGCAGACACTTAAGGACATCAAGGTTGAGTACAAATAACCTATCTCAATTCTTTGTGATAATTAAAGTTCCATAAACATTTCAACAAATCCAATGATGCACTCTAGAACAAAGCACATATCCATAAAGTATCACTTCATCTGTGAGAAGGTTGCAGACAAGGAGGCCAACATGGAATATGTTCCAACCAAAGAAAAAGTGGCTAACATTTTTAACAAGACTCTTCCTATAGAGAAATTTAAAAATTTGAGGCAAAAATTGGGAGTGATCACTCCCACAACATATCACTAAATATTAGTGATAGGGCATGAATCCAGGGGGAGCTTAACTGGTACTTTATTTTTCCTTGGTAATGGAGAATGAGATCAAGTCAAGTAAACTAGTTTTACAAATTTTTAACAACTTGATGGTTTCATAGTCAAGGATTCTCACTCTCTCTTTGAATTTATTTTCAAAGGGGGAATATGTTTTTAGGGGGTTTTTTCCCTTTTCCATTGATTTCAAAGGGGGAGAAGGTTGATAAAATGCTCAAAATAGGAGCATGGGAGAAATATGTGCAAAATGCACATGAGAAGAGATGCATGTCAATGTGGAAGTGAATTACTGTGTAAATGGTTTAGTTGGTACAAGAACATGAATGTTACTATTTACAATTGGTATTAGACCATAAATTGAAGGGTGAGCATTTAGATTTTCCATCAATGAAAAAGGGGGAGATTGTTGGCATATTTTTATCATTGATGTCGAAAAGGGGATTAGAGGTGCGATAGAACTTATCTTGTAAGAAGAGAGTGTTGGCATTGATGTCAAAATGTTGTCATTAGTGTCTAAGGAGAAATCAAAATCTAGATTCAATATGGGTTTTCTGAGAGCTTCTCATAAATGTGTTGAGTAGGTTCAAAAGATGTATAATGCACTCAGAATTGGGATATTTGTGCTCTTTGGATGTTTTATGGTTTGGCACTTAAACCCTAAGGGAGTGTAGTCATGGAATCAAAACAAGGTTTATGATTTTATGGTGACTTGTATTTGGCCATTGCAGGTTGCTTAAGTCATAACTTAAGCCTATAACACCATGTGAGTGACCGACCCTATTACCTAGTCTCCTGGTTGGTGTCCCTTATGTATCCTTTTGGAGATTGACCAGTGCATGCTCAATAGTTCCATATCTAATGGCTATCACTAATGACCCATACATCGTAGAAATCTCTTTGAAGTCGGCTTGTAGTTTAGCGATGAGAAATGGATTTTGATCAGCGATAGTGATTAGGTTGAGGAAGATCAATGGTTCCCCTTGTGACACCTATGGTGGGACCCTATCTATACCTCATGAGGGAGAGGGGAATATTGGAGATCAAATGACATTTTGATTGGATGGAGTACAAAGCATTGGTGGGTTTGACAGACATGTGGTGACATATCACGTAATCACTTCACATCGTTGTTGTGAAGAAAAATGATGAGATGGTTCTCGTGATGAGCGATGAATGGAAGAAAGAAGTAGAAGGTGACATCAAAGGTGAACAAGTGGCAATAGCCTGCCAGCCTGCTAGGATTCTTTGGGCCCGTGTTTTTTGCTAGCAATATAGCAAGGGATGATGCAAATTTTAAGAATAACTAATCTAATGGTTATCACTGAATGTATTCACATCATGAGAATAACATATGAAGTCATTTGAGCTACAACAATACTCGATGAATGAAGATCAATGACACAAATATGAAGGGTGTGATCTAACGATCATCACTGAGATTACTCACATCACATGATTGAATGATGGTGACTCAAGAGTTGGAGCAATATGTGATGGCCATGATTGACGATGAAGATTTAAAGGAAGATCCATCTAACGATGATGTTTTAAAGATATGATGATGAATGAGAAATGTTAGATCATGTTGTAAAGAGACAAGATCAACAACCTAGTTTCAAATATGAAGATGTCAAACAACTAATTTTGTGTAAATAGGGTTTTGACTAGTAACTGACTCAGTGAAGATTTGATCTGCTAAGTAGCGACATGGATTGTGACATGTATCTACACAAATAGATATACCAATGGTTCCAATACCAACCTCCTCTCCTAGGTGATACTCTCCCTTCCCCCTATTGGAGGGTTCAAACCTTTCTTGCATCCAACTTAGAGCAACATGTTCCTAGTTAGCTAATAACATATAAATCACAATCATATAACATAAGCATCATTAAAGCGTTTAAAAATTCATTTCATCATAATTCCTATCCATACATTTCATTCATCCATTGAAAATCATCAAGACATAATCTTGCATTTAAAATCATATTCTCATAAAGGTAAAAGTAATTTGGTAGGTTAGCATTGGGGTGTAACAACAATTCCTCTCTCTCATCATTTAGTCAATTGGAGAGGAAAGAAGGCGAGTTGGTGTTCTCCCTCTCTTTGTCCATTTTTTCAAGGGTTTTTTTCTCTCCCCTTTTTAGCCCTCCTTGTCAGTAGATTAGATTTTTATTAGTGATTCAAGGCTAAACTTGAATCAAGTATGTTTAATAAAGTGAATTAAATTAGTGGCTTGATTCATTTGATCAAGTGAATTGTTCCCTCATGCGTTAATAAGTAGAGAGAAGTGGTCTTCCCTCCATTACCTCTATATCCAGTGTGAGATCAAAATCAAAATCCAAATGAAATCACAAACTCTTACCTTCCAATTTAGATCAATAATAATTTGCATAAAAACAAAATAAATGAAATTATAAATGCCAATCAAACAAAATAAAAAGGAGAATCAAATAATAGGAATCAAACTCTATATTAAATCACAAACTTCCACCTTTTGATTGAGCTCAATAATGAATTACATCAAAATAAAATGAATGAAATTACAAGTGCTAAACCAATGCAAATTATCATTGTGGATGGAGTGTATGTGCTCAAATAATTTGATATGTTTGTTGGTCAATGTTGTAGCATCTACTTGCTCAATTTGAGATGATGAAAATGGAGGATTAAGCTCCACAAAAAGTATTTCTTAAAGAAATTGAATGGTGAAGATTCAATCTTGGATTATGAGTTGATCCATGAATAGTGGATGTAATGGGAAGTTTTGGTAATAAATTTATCAATTGGATATAGGTTACTAGGTAGCCAATTAATTTGATTGGTGAGTTGATAATTATTCGATTTATTAATTAATTTGTGATCTTGAGTTAGCTAAATTGATTGGATTATTAATAGATTTGTTTAGTGAGTTAACTAAATTGATTATTTAGTTAACTTTAGCCCATGAGGTGTAATTTAGGATTTAGATCGATTTAATTAAGGATAATTTAGATTTAAATTTTAATATTTAAACATTTGATATAATGATTCATTTACCATTAACTAAATAATAAAAAATAAATATTTGGTGAGGAATGATTCATTTAAAATTAATTAAATAATAGAAATTATTTAATGGATTTAACTGTGGTAAAGTAATGGATGTATGTTAAGATTAATTATTTTAATGAATTAAGAGGTGGTAAGTGTTTTAAATGTTAAAATGAGATGATACTACAAAAAATAGTGTATACATGACTTGAGTGTACATTTTGCCTCTCTTTGAAATGTTGTGATGAGAAGCAACAATTTCATTTCAAATAAAGTAAGTATGGACATAGGGTGTGTCAACATTGACAAGTGATAATTCCCCAAGCATCAAAGGTTAAGGTATAATTGGCTAGATCAATTAGATTGATTAAACTGGTTGATGAATTGGATGATTGGATCTGAAATATACTTTGATTCTTGGATAGATTTTGATTTCAAAATGTTAAATTGATTTTTGGGATTAAATTATATGATGAGATGATGATGCCCCCTTGAGAAGACAATCAAGTTAGTAGAAAATGGGTGTATTCTTGAAATAGATGGAAAATTATTAGAAAATTTGGGAGGGATGAATGGAGGTTAATAGATATTATAGGAATACTAGAGTAAATTATTGAGTAGTATGGGGAAACATATTATGAATTTTGGAAGAAAATTAAAAGAGTAGAATGATGTAGAGATGGATTCTAGTAGGATAATATTGAGTATGATGAAAATAAATTTGAATGGTAGACATAAGAGACATGGTAATAAATTAGGATGGTAGATAACAAGTGATGTAGGATGGTTGGCTTGGAGCTTAGGATGATGGAGATGGATATGGATGATTATGATATCTTCCTATTAAGAATTTCGATATTAGGAATATGTCGAGAACCTACAAGGAGATTCTTATGTGTTTGAGTAATATTTTTTATTTTGTATAAAAATTATTCATCATAATATAAGGGATCATGATGATGAAGTGAAATATACATAAAGTGCTAACTAAAAACAATAAAACAAATATAAAAAAATTAAAGCAATTGTAAAACAAAGATAAAACTCAAGACCAAACTTTTTTAGCAAGCACAACCTCAAGAGGTAGTCATAGTACAATTAACTATGATGTCCTTGTAGAAGTATTCCATGGGAACCAAAATAAGCATGATAAAGTAAAAATAGTTAAGGTGTCTTTCATTCTCAAGTTGCCACATGATATTGATAGTGATATTTGGGTCATCCAAACCAAAGTAATATAGTGGGACCAATGTGTGAGAGTTGTTCTTCAATTCGATATTAGAATTGTGACATATTAAGGCTCATTGTTAAAAAAAAGTGATGGTATATTTGTAAGTTTAAAAGGTACATAACATAAAACCATGAAAAAGGTAGGTTTTTTTCTAGATAATTTTTCAAAACACTAATCAAGGTATGGTCTTGTATGTTTAATAAGGGTCCATGGGTAAGGATGTGCTAAGTGGATAGATAAAAAAATCAATGCCCTTAAGTGTGCAAAGTAATCATGGATAAGAGGGATATGGACTATCATACATGAGGCCTATAAAAAAACTTTCATCATGATGCTTTCCCAAGGTACCATTAAAATGGTTATCGAAGAGGACAAGTTTTTCTCTTTATTTTCTTTTTGGATTTTTTGTTATTTGATTTTTTTTGCTTTTTGATTTTGTGTATATTTTTTATTTAATTTTTCCTATTTATTCACAAAGGTGATACTCTTAGTGTGAGATCCATAAATACCATATTGGACTTCCACAAGTTTCACATTAGTTTCAATTAAGGCATCATAATAGTGTACCATCATAACCCCTAGAATAGAGGGTACCACCAAGAAAGGTGAAATGGGTAGCACATTGGATGAATGTACATTTTTGTTATGGGATAAGTTAGGTGAAAGATTTTTGGTACTAAGGTTATTATGGATATCATGATACCAAGGGGAGTGGGAAAAAACCCGTCACATTACCATATCTACATTAAACACTTCACATGTAGGTTGTTGTAAAGATGGTTGTTGTTGCACCAAAAGATCAACCTGTTAATGCCCGATACAACTGCCGGAGTTAATGAATCCATAGGAGGTGGTTAAGCCATGCCACAAACTCAAGTGTTGCACTACATAGCACAAGGATACCAAGGGCGTACACCTTGCAACAACCCCCCCCAATACAAGTGAGGGGTTCAAACCCGTGACCTAGACTCTGATACCAATTATTGCAAAGATGGTTGTTGTTGCACCAAAAGATCAATATATTAATGTCGAATACAATCACAAGAGTTAATGAATCCATGAAATGCAGTTAATCCATGTCAGTAACCTGAGTGTTGTGTTGCACAACACAAGGAGATGAAGGGCGCACACCATGCAACATAGGTATCAACAAGTGCTCAACCAAAAAAATTCATTCTCATGCACTAAGAGGCATGTCAAGTAAAGAATAAATAGTAGCCATGACATTGTAGCTTTTAGGGGAGAAACTTCACATCCTTGATAAGATAGTGATCCATGAATTGTTTAAGGATTGAATATAAACCATTGAAGAGTAAAATTTCTTTGATGTTCCATTGAATAACTAATCTTAGACCTGTTAATAAGGCCTCATATTCTACTATATTGTTGGTGCATAGAATTTTATTTTCTAAGATCAATGGATAAGATCCCCTTGAGGTGTTACCAACATGATCCTTTCCCATGATCCATGGTTGTTGCAAGATCCATTGAATACAAATCCCATACCTATAGTTTATTAATATGGAGAAGGAACTCACTTAGAAATTTTTTGAGTAAGTTTTGTGTATCCTCTAGAGGTTTTGTTGCTAATTTATTGGTTATTTCTTACTCTTTGACTAATTTTTAGTTAACATATTCGACTTAAAATTTCCTAAGTATCATAATCAATTTTTTCATGTGACCTATTAATGCCATTTTAGAGAATTTATTTTAGAGGACCAATCTTTTCACTTAGTGGTATGTGGGAGCATATAGTGTAGAAGTTTTTTGTGAAGTAAATACCACAATTAGGCAAGCCCTTTTTATTGGTGTGTGCCAAAATTTATGGCTAATCGAGTTTAGCTAATATAATATATGACTTTTTTCTTACCCTATGCATCATGCTATGCAAAAAGTGCCCCCAAGGCATGCTTAGTGAAAAAGATATTCAAGAGTAGTAGTTGATTGTCTTCTAGTAGCATAAGCACCAAGGGTTGGCAAGATATAATTATTTTTTAATTATATCTAACACTTTTTCAAACTCTTCCCAAATTAAGTCTACATGTTTCTGAAGTAGATGATTGAATGGATAACACTTGTCTACAAGTTGAGAAATGAACCATTTGATAGATTGTTTTTTTCCTTGAAGGCTATGGAGTTGTGTGAGGTGTCATGGTGAATTCATCTCTATTATAACTTTGAATTATTTAGGATCAACATCATTCTTTCATTGAGAAATGATGTAACCAAAACATTTCCCTTAATGATGTCCAATAATCACTTTCTCATAATCAAGAAAACTTTCTATTCTCTAATTTGTTTCAAGATGTGATGCAAGTTGATGGTGTGGCCTACTCTAGTTTTATCCTTTCTTAAAAAAAATTCATCATAATCCTCAACTTCATGATGAATAATGTTATATAATAATATTGTCATAACTCTTTGATAAGTTACTCCTTATATATTCTTCAAGACAAAATGCATGACCCAATGATAGAAGGTTCCCAAGGTGTAATAAAGGAAGCCTTATATTGATCCTTTGGTGTAATTTCTATTTGATTATAGTTTGATAAATTATCCATGAGGGATAACTTATCATAACTTGTAAGATTAATGATTGTGTCGATATTATATAGAGGAAATCATCTCTAGGGTAAACTTTGTTGGTTTCACAAAATTATGAGTAAACATGAATATATTTAATCTTCTTTTGAACTATAATGATATTGGTGATCCATTCTAAATAGCCAATAGGACTAATGAAGTTGGCATACAATAGTTTTTAAAGTTATTGGTTAACCAATGGAGCAATATTGGGAAGCATTTTGTTGAGCTTTTAATTGACTAGTTTTGCATCTAGTCTGAATACCAAGTAATGACTAATGAGATAAGGATCTAAGACAAGCATGTATGAATAGGACTAGGTGAACATATCATAATTTTCTAAGAGGAGATCCTAATTAACTCTTGTTCTTCTAATTTCATGCTGGCAAAAATTTGTGTTAACTTTTTATTATGGTTAGTTTCAAGGTTTATATCAATGCAATATTCTACTAAGAGAGTTGGTCCATCTTGTAACCTTTTTGGAGCAAGGGGAAGGTGGATTTCCTTCAAAATGATGCATCCTCTAAATCATAATTGGGTACTTTAGATTTTAATTTCTTTAATTTCTTATATTGGTATTTGTAATGTGGAGGAAAAGACTCTCTTTGTTCCCTAAAATATATTAAATTATAAAAATAAACATCAAAGCCTTTTTCATGGTCTCTTAAGGGAAGACTATCTTTGGCACTGAGTAGTTTGAGGAGAGCCTCATCATTTTGGACTTCATATAATAGTTTGTGGTTTCAATGTTCCCAATAAATGAGGTTAAGATATTGTTGATGGTGAAAATATAATTATGTGGAAAGGGGATGGTATTGACTAGTTCTTCATAAGGGTCATGGAGAGTAACAATTTTAATACAATTAATATTAGATGAAACATCATCAATAATTTTTTGAAGAGAAACTAAGGTTATCAAGAGATTCACCCCAAGGAAAATTCCCTAATCCATTCTTGGTTTTAGTCTTAGGAAATTGGATAGGTTCTAGGGTTCCTTATTCATGTACCCCAAGCCTTTACATTTATAGTTCACATTCTCACATATTTTACTAGCCATTGGATAGTCATTATGCTTGAAACAAGAGGAATATTACTCTTTAGTGTGTAATGATGACTCATTTAAGGAGTTAATTTATTCATTGGAGAGAAAACCATGTTTGATAAAATTTATAGAGCCATACTACAAGTTTACTCACTTTTGCTTCTATTCCATATTAGGATGATCACATGATTTAGGCTCCAATGTGCAAGGAATCTTGGATTCCATGATCATTGTACCTTTTTTCAATGATATTAAATTTTCTAAAAGTGTGTAGGTTGGATGAGGTGGATGGTATATCATTGGGATCTATATAAGAGGAATTTGGGTGAGACAGTGGCTTTGTGACTTCAATGACAAAACATTGGTTTGATTTTTGGTATTAAACCTCCAAAATTTTATAGTAGTGGAAGGGATTATTATATGATGGGATGGTGAATTTAGTTCCTTTATGGAAGAATTTAAGACATCGATGGAATGTGGATGGATTGGCTTACATAATATGTATCTGTAGGTAACCAAGGAGGATATTATATGGAAGTTCAAGATTGATGAAATGATAGAGGGTGTTATAGACAATAAGTCCAACTTAGAGGGGAAGAATAATGGTGCCAATGGTATCCATTTTTGTATTATCATAGACTTTTATTGTGATTATATGGGGTTGTAAAGCCTCTTCTCTGTATCCCAAGAGTTTAGCAATATGTAATGTGTAGAGGTTTGATCAATGGTCATTACCTATAACTATCAATTTGATCTTATATTTTGAAATGAAGGCTTCGATATGAAGTAGATGATTATGGTAGGGATCAAGATATCCCATGTATTTAGGGATAATGGTAGTAAAATAATCAAAAGAAATTTGTGTAATGATTGCTAAGAACTAAGACTCTTTCAAGACTTTATCTAATAGTTATCAGTGAATGCATGATGATTTAAGAATATCTAAGATTTAAATATTCACTTGAGTCTTCTCAAGTTTTTTGATAATATTACATATATATGGGATTAGGTAGAGAGGCTCCTAATATAGTGATTGTGCCTCTTCATGTTGTTGTGAAACACATTTTTTAATATATATATATATATTAAAAATAATTGTGTTAATGAGTAATGGGGATTGCTCAATTTATCCAATGACCAAATTGTATTCATGAGATGATGTATGGGAGAATATATTATATGTGTGGTTATCCTATATTGAGTTTTGTTTGGTAGAGGATTTACCCTAATTTTTTGTTAGAAAGGGGTTTTGGTATATACCCAAGTCTATGTTAGGCAAAGATGATGACACACCTTTGACTTCAATGTCACCTTAGTCTATCAAATCTTGGATGCTATATTTAATTTTTATGTATTTATTAGTTATATGACCTTTGAATTGATTGTATTCATAGCACTAATGGTATTTATACCGTGCAAGTTTTGGTTTATCATCATCATAAAACTTAGGAAGTGGGAAGCTAATCATGTTCACTTGTAAAAGTTTCTTGAATAAATTCTCCAAGGGCTCACACAAGTTTAATGTGTATTTATGTTTCTTGTTCTTCTTTTTTAGGAGGCCATATAAGCAATGCAAGTTAATTTATTTTTTGAACTATTTTCCCATGTTTTTTTCAAATATTTTTTCATTGATTATGTTTTTTTCAAATATTTTGGGCTTGCAATTTTGGTTGTTGTAATCCTTGGTAAAAAAATTAACTAAATATTTGGTAATTAATGTCTTCTCAATCAAAACACTTTTTTCAATGATCTCGTCAAATTCTGATATGTAATGTACTTATAAATCGAGGGCCATTTTTTTATTAAGATTTTTAACAAAAATATGTATGAGTTGTTTCATAGGCACAGGTCATGGAAAGCCACTAGATATACTTCACCACTGTTGAAGGAAAGAAGAAAATATCTCATGATTGTTTTTGCATTGCAAAGATCAAGCATTGTCAATTCATACTTGATATTGTATGAAAAAGTTTTTGGCAAATTTCTCTATGAGTTTGGGAAATGTGTTTGCTATCCCTTTAGGTATATGAGTAAGCCAATGCAAAGATTGTCACCCTAGGCTACACGGGAATAGGTGACATAATAATCATCATCATAGGACACCTCATGGAAAGGAATTCAAAATTTATGAACATGAATCTTTGGAATTCCTTTTCCTTTGTATCTGTCAAATTTGGGTATTTCAAAGTGTGGAGGAAAAGGTTTTTGTGTAATTAAAATTTTGAAGGGATAGGGACATATTTCCTCAAACTTATATCCTTTATTGAAAGTTGAACCCAATTGAATACTTTTGAGGTTATCTTTTATATCCTTCAATTCTTGATGGAACATTATTTAAAAAACATGGTATAGTTATAAGTCTCTGCATTGGAATTGTGATGATAATTTCCACCTGCATATATCATTTTGTTCTTTTCTTTAGTTCTAGCTCATGACTAGTGTTAATTTCACATTCTTCATGGTATTCATCATTGTTTGTGAGAGGGGGTTATTGTGTTCTTAATTGTTCAAAGTTGAAATAACTTGGTAATTGAGATCATAATTCTAAAAGTTCTTGAATAATGTCATCTTGATGTTTTTCAATGTAATTTTGGAGTCATTTTGTTTTGAAAAACTCAGGTATATCATCTCCATATTTAGTATGGTTGTGGAGGCTATCGTTACTATCATGGTATTGAGATGGCACACAAGAGTGATCTTGGGTATCCATTTTGTGAGACTTTTCATAGTTACATGTAACAACTAATGACACACAAAACTAGGACTTATTTTTATCGATAAAAATAATTTCTTAGATATGACAAGATGTATGAAGATTAAAGTTGGATTCAAAACTTGATCAAACTAATGATAAAATATAGACTCAAAACGTAGTAAAATTGAGTGTGCTATGAATATGGATGAGTTATGAATTTTTATATACTTAAATGTATATGGGATGGGTTATTATGGTTATGGGTTATACTTATGACTTGGCTATGGGTTGGCTATGCCATGAGTGTCAAATGGTGTTAAGGCTAAAGTTGGATGCTACCTAGATATATGATGAATCTAACATGAGTATGGAAGTTAGATGATGTTTTGGAATATGGTTACATTAGACTTGGGTTGACTATAACAATGATTAATTATGAGCTAAGGTTAAGTTAATTATAGTTAAGCTAATCTAAAATTAAGTTAACCTAATACTAAGTTAATCTTGGGTTGCATTAAAATAAGTTTAAGTGAACCAATGGTTAGTTGACTATCGGTTGAATGTACTATGATTACGTTAACTAAGGTTGATCTAAACTAATGCTAAGTGAACCAAGGTTTATTTAACTATGGTTGAATGGACTATGGTTAAATTAACCTATGGTTGAATTAAACTTGGGTTGATTTTAATTATTGTTGAGTGAACCTAGGGTTAGTTGACTATGATTTGAATGTAATATGGTTAAGTTAAATTAATTTTGAGTTAAACTAAGGCTAAGTGAACGTAGGGATATTTGATTATGGCTTGAATAGATTATGGTTAATTTTAACTAAGTTTGGGTTGACCTATGGTTTAAGTTGACTTGAGTTAAGCTAATTGGGTGGAATAAACCTAGGGTTGGTTGACTATGGGTTGGCTGGACTAAAGTGGAGACTACATAGGTGAGGTTGAAGTATGTTTATGACTTTAGTTATGGACCAATTTTTCTTTAAGGTTATGACTTTGAATCAAATTTTTGGTTGTACACCATATTGTGACTCATACAAATAAAATAACAAAAAATAAAATCCTAAGGCTATAGATAGATAAGCTTCTCTTTTGGAATTGTTTGAAGCAAGGACTGTTGATTTAAACATTAAGAGATACATAATACACATGAACAAGCCTAAGATAGAAAATTATCACTCCTTATAGGCTCTTAAATATACTGTGTGCTCAAAGGTGGGTAGCCTCAACCTATTTTATTGGTCCTAGGGTTAATGGATCACTTGCTAATACAGATCATGTTTGGATGGTTAATACCTTGGAATTTTTTATCATATGGCCTACTACTAACACAATTGGGTTATGTTTTGAATAAATTCTTGGAGTAGTTTTTGAATTGGTGTGCTACAAGGAATGGTGTCCAAAATGATACATGACTAAGATAAAAAAGAAATCTAAGGGAGTCTTCTATATGCTTGAGATATGTGAGGTTTAATTTTATGTTGCAAGGGTGTTGTCTAAGGCCTAAGTATTAGTGGGATGAAACCATCTCATTTCATGGAGTGATTAACACACATATCTTCTTAGCCAATAATTATAGCTCCTCCTTGTATTTTTAAATCCCATTGATACATGTGATTCCACTAGATCCAATGATCAAATTTAGATACTATCAAACCTAGAAATAATGAAATAAAAATGTTTAGTGATGAGGCCAAAGTCATAATAAAAATTGTCTAAGTTATTGTTGATCCTCAAGATCATCTTGTGACATGATGGGAGAGCATATATAGACCATCTTTGGTGCATAAAGTGGTAGTTTAAGTTGCTTCTAATTTCCAAGATCGCCTTGCAATATGAATAAAGAGTAGATGCAACTAATTACAAAGACATACTCCTACCTAAATAAAAAATTTATAGCAATCAAGTTTAATAATTAAGCACTAAAGTAAAGTGTGAAGGGTTCACTTTAAACTATCTAAAATGAAGTGTGTGATTAGCTTGAAAATTATGTCTTTGGCTATCAAACCTATATGAATATTATAAGTATTTTAATGGTCCGGGCCTTCATTAACTAAACTTGCAAGTTATTAGTAAAATACTCAAGATAATAAAATTCATGTGACCAAAATGGGTTAGCTAAAATGATAAAAATAAATGGAACAACATAGGTATATGTGTTACAAGAAATATAAAAAATTCCACAACACAAGCACACACTCCATAAGGAAAACAAAAATGCTCCAAGATAGGAACATACACCATAAGAGATTCATAAACACCACAATACATGCATAGAAAACACAAGAGATGTCAAAATGCAACAAGATAGGCACATACAAAATAAGAGATGCAAGGATTCCATGAGACATGAAAATGAACTATAAGAGATGTAGAGATGCCACAAGATAGACACATACACCATAGGAGAGGCAAGGAGGCCACATGATAGGCATATACACTCTAAGAGATGTAGGTATGCCATAGGATAGGAAGAGGTGTTATAGGATATGTATGAACACCACAAGCTAAGTATATGTGCTACAAGGAATGCACAAGTGCTACAAGATAGGCACATATGCTATTGAGAATGCACATGTGCTATAATAAATATAGAGTCACTATAAGAGCACAAGTGCTACAACACATGGTAGAAACATTGCAGACCTGTAATGCATCCAAGAACATCAAAAATCTGCAAAAACACATATAAAAAGGATCCAAGAAAAAATATTACTATTGGGACAAGGTCCCACTAAGTGTACCAAAAATATGAAGTGAAATAAAATACAATAAAAATGAGAATAAACAATAGAAATCAAACTCCAAATGAAATCAAAAACTCCCACTTTTTGGTTGAGCTCAATAACATTTTGCATCAAAACAAAATCAACAAAATTTTAAATTCTAAACCAATACAAATCATCAATTTAGATAGATTGGATGTGGCTAAATGATTTGGGATGTTTGTTTCTTAGTGCTGCAACATCTACTTGCTCAATTTGGGATGATGAAAATAGATGATTAAGCTCTAATTTATAGAAATTTTGAGAGAAAATTGAATGTTGGAGATTTAGTCTTAGATCATGAGTTAGATCCATAAATGGTGGATGTGATGGGAGAGGTGGAAATACATTTTCCAATTGGATGGAAGTGATTAGGTACTCAAATCATTTGATTGATGAGTTGATAATTAGTTGATTTATTAATTAATTTATGATCTTGAGTTAGCCAAATGGATTGGTGATTTAACTAAATTGATTATTTAGTTAACTATTTTGATTGGATAGTTAACCCATGAGGTGTAATTTAGGATTTAAATTAATTTAATTGTGGATAGTTTAGACTTGAATTCAAATATTTAAACATTTGGTGGGAAATGATACCTTTAAAATTAATTAAACAATAAATATTATTTAATGAATTTAATTTTGGTAAAGTAATGGAATTAGTGTAAGACTAATTATTTGAATGGATTAAGAGGTGTTAAGTGCATTAAATTTCAACATGAGATTACATTAAAAAATGAGTGTATATATAATTTTAGTGTCTATAACCATATTCCTCAAACATGAAAATACAATAAAAAATTAATTGGTGGTGAGTTAATCCATTAGCAATGATAGCTCAATTATTTGATTTTATAAAATAATAATGAAACAAAATAATGGATGAGCTTTAATGAAACACTAGATCAATTCTCATTAAAAAAAAATGTGTTACATGTATATTTATTTATCTCATTATTTGTTCTTGTTCATATTTATGGCTTGTGAAGGAAGTGCCATGAAATATCTAGTGGATAATATATTATGAAAGGGAATGAGGTTGATTTATGGATGTTAAAGAGGGAAAAAGCATAAAAATCAAGAGAATTATGAAGTCGTGTATGGGAGAAAATGAAGTTTAGATTGTTAGTAAAATATAGGAAATTAAAAGAGGGTGGGAATGCGAGGAGAATAAATATATATGTTAGTTTCTAAAAGTAATAATAACAAAGGAGAAATAGAGAAAATAAAAGGCACATAATTAGGTAGGGAGAATAAATAATTTCAAGGGAATACAAATTTGAAACTTTAATTTTCCATTTATGAACTTTGATAGCTCAAGGTCACAATTGTTAGCTACCCCTTTAAATGGCATGGTCCATGCTTTACCTTTACATATCAAATTTATATATGCATGAACAATAGTACATATGTGACATAAGAAAACAAGAGGACCACTTGTGTATAGTTTTGAATATCAATAATTCACTAATACATCAAAACAATCAAAAAATGCTCCACCTCTTTGATGTAATTTTTTTTGTTAATATATTGTAATTAATACAATTAATCTATATAATCAATAAACCTTGTTTTAAAATGAATTTCACCAATTTACTTTAAGTAAAATAAAATTATATTCACCTATACAATGGTCAAGGTGTTCAACAAATAATGGAGATATTAACCATTTTGGTTTAAGAATTGCTTTCTCTATGCAATATTTTTTATTTGATTATTTAGAATGGAATGGGTAGATAGAATAGCTCTAGAAATTATCCATGCAAGACCTAAAATGGAGCAAGTGTTTCTATTTGTTCACATAGATTGATTGATAAAAAATAAAGGTTGTTATTGAACATCCTATTTAGAATCATACCATAACCTAGTAGGGATTTTTCTATCTTGGTGAGGATAAATCAATATATGTTACAATAAAAACCCATCCACCAACCTCCAAAAAAGGGAAAAAATATTTTAACCCAAGAAAATTGTAATATATTCAAGGGAACATTAAGAAAATTAATGCGTAAAGAAAGAAAAAAAATCACAAGGTCTAAAAATTCATGAGATAACAAGCATAATTCAAGAGGCACTTGAGAGTTGTAAAAGGACAAAGAAGACCAAGAATAAAATAAATCATTTCACAAATGCATGGTTTGATGAGGATTGTAAAGTTGCAAGGAGAGCCATTAAGGAGCTAGGTAAATAGAATGACGGTTATACAAGCATATTGTAAAACTAAAAGAAGGGGATCTTAATGAACACAAACATAAGAATTAGGACTACCAAATAAATCTCATTTTATTGTAAACATCCTATTATTAATGTAGTGAGTGTAATAACCATTAATGGTTACCAATCATTCTTTTTCTTCTTTTATTCTCTCCCTATTATAACTAGCACCAATTGACTAACTTATTATAAAACTTTATTTATTAAAAAAATCAACCTAATGATTATATATCAATATCAATATAGCATACCATCTATTCACATAAACATTTGTAATGATATTTAATCAAATTTTGAAATTTATTGCTGCCCTCAAACATTTGTAATTCATGCAACATAATCCCTTAATAGTCCAAATTGCAAAAGGGAAGCAATATTTGATAGCCTATTACTCGAAGACTGTATCAATTATGGATAGTTCATTTGAGGCATCAGGATCACATAGGGAACCTCTATAATAACCTCTCTCTGTTTTTTTTATCTCAAAGTCATTTTCCCATGGTGTCAATTACAAGCAGTGTAAAGTTGCAAAGTGGTGCAAATTTTGTTCTACAATTTGTATGACCAAACGGATTGTCCAACGCATCTGGATGGGTAAGTTTACACTAGGCATTTTCCTCTTTTACACCCAAACACGTCGAATCACTTTGAGCTACGTTCAACTGGCTCGATCCCTTAAGGGTCCAAATTGCAAAAGGGCAGCAATATTTGACAACCTGTTACCTAGAGACCGTGTCAGTTAAGGGAATTTCACCTGAGGAATTGAGATCACGTAGGGTACCTCTATAATAACCTCTCTCGGTTTTTTTTAATCTCGGAGTCGTTTTCTTGTGGTGTCCAATTTTCACTTGATGGAAAAAGTGTCAATTCCAAGTAGTGTAAAGTTGCAAAGTGGTGTAACTTTCATTTTGCAACTCGTGTAACCAAAAAGATTGTTCCAACACATCCAGATGGGTACATTTATTCTAGGCATGGTCCTCTTTCAAACCCAAGCACACTGAATCACTTTGAGCTACGTTCAACCGGCTTGATCCCTTAACGGTCCAAATTGCAAAAGGGAAAAAATATTTGATGACTTGGTACTCAGAAATCATGATTCTTAAAAATTCTCCATCTTAGCCTACAAGATCATGTTGGGCCCCTCTACAATAACCTCTCTCGATTTTTGTTATCTCAAAGTCATTTTCCTGTGGTGTCCAGTTTTCACTTGATGGAAAAAGAGTCAAATGCAAGTAGTATAAAGTTGCAAAGTGGTGCAAATTTCGTTATGCAGCTTGTGTGATCAAACAAACTATTACAACATATATTGATGGGTAATTTTATGCTATTAATGGTCCTCTTTCACACCCAAACACGTTGAATCACTCTGAGCTACGTTCAACCGACCCGATCCCTTAAGGGTCCAAATTGCAAAAGGGCAAAAATCGTTGATGACTTGTTACTCAAAAACCGTGATGCTTACGAACTCTCCATATGAGCCTATGGGATTACATTGGGCCTCTCTACAATAACCTCTCTTGGTTTTTGTTATCTAGGAGAGGTTTTCTCGTGGTGTCCAGTTTTCACTCAATGGAAAAAAGTGTCAAATGCAAGTAGTGTAAAGTTGCAAAGTGGTGCAACTTTCGCTTTGCAACTCGTGTGACCAAACAAATTGTTCCAATGCATCCGTATGAGTAATGCATCCATATGGGTACTTTTATGCTATTCATGGTCCTCTTTCTCACCTAAACATGTCGAATCACTCTAAGCTATGTTTAATCGACTCGATCCCTTAAGGGTCTAAATTGCAAAAGGGCTGCAATCTTTGACGACATGTTACTCGGAAACCATGATACTTAAAAAATATCTATCTAAGCCTATAGGATTGCATTGGGCCCCTCTAAAATAACCTCTCTAATTTTTTTTATCTTAGAGTTATTTTCCTGTGGTGTCCAGTTTTCACTTGATGGAAAAATTGTCAAATGCAAGTAGTGTAAAGTTGCAAAGTGGTGCAACTTTCATCCTATAACTTGTGTGACCAAACGAACTATTTCAATGCATATAAATTGGTACATTTACACTAGGAATGGTCCTCTTTTTCACCCAAACACACTGAATCACTCTGAGCTATGTTTAACCAGTTCGATCCCTTAAGGGTCCAAATTGCAAAAGGGCAACAATCTTTGATAGCCTATTACTCGAAAACCGTGACCCTTATGAACTCTCCGTCTGAGCCTACAAGATTGTGTTTGGCCCCTCTACAATAATTTTTCTCGGTTTTTGTTATCTCAAATTCATTTTTCTGTGGTGTCTAGTTTTCACTTGATGGAAAAAGTGTCAAATGCAAGCAACGTAAAGTTACAAAGTGGTGCAACTTTTATTTTTCAACTCATGTGACCAAACGAAATATTCCAACACATCCATATGGGTACGTTTATGCTATGAATGGTACTCTTTCACACTCAAATGCATTGAATCACTCTGAGTTACACGCAACCGGCTCGATCCCTTAAGGGTCCAAATTACAAAAGGGCAACAATCTTTGATGACCTATTACTTGAAAACCATGAAACTTACAAACTCTTCATCTAAGCCTATGGGATCACATTGGGCCCCTCTACAATAAGCTCTCTCAGTTTTTGTTATCTCAGAGTTATTTTCTCGTGGTGTCTAGTTTTCACTTGATGGAGAAAGTGTCAAATGCAAGTAATGTAAAGTTGCAAAGTGGTACAAACTTTATTCTGCAACTCGTGTGACCAAATGAACTATTCCAACACATCTAGATGGGTATTTTTATACTAGGCATGGCCATTTTTTGCACCCAAATACATTGAATCACTTTGAGCTACGTTCGACAATCTTTGACGACATGTTACTTAGAAACTGTGACCCTTTCAAACTCTCCATCTAAGCCTATAGGATCACGTTGGGCCCTTCTACAATTTCCTCTCGATTTTTTTAATCTCAGAGTCAATTTTTTTAGGTTTCTAGTTATCACTTGATGGAAAAAGTATCAAATACAAGTAGTGTAAAGTTGTAAAGTGGTGCAACTTTCATTCTACAACTCGTGTGACCAAACGAATTGTTCCAACGTGTCCAAATGGGTACATTTATGCTAGGCATAGTCCTCTTTTGCAACCAAACATGCCAAATCACTTCAAGTTACATTCAATTAGCTCGATCCCTTAAGGGTCCAAATTGTAAAAGGGCAGCAATCATTGGCAACCTGTTACTCAAAAACCATGACACTTACAAACTCTTCATATGATCTTATGGGATTGCTTTGGGCCCCTCTATAATAACCTCTCTCGGTTTTTGTTATCTCGAAGTCATTTTCCCGTGGTGTCCAGTTTTCACTTGATGGAAAAAGTGTCAAATGCAAGCAGTGTAAAGTTGCAAAGTGGTGCAACTTTCATTCTACAACTCGTGTGACCAAACGAATTGTTCCAACGCATCTAGATGGGTACGTTTATGATAGACATGGTCCTTTTTTTCTCCCAAACACGTCGAATCACTCTGAGCTACATTCAATTGGCTCAATCCCTTATGATGACATAAAAAATAATTGAAAAGAGAAACATTCACACGATAGTTGAGAAGTTTGAGGCTCGATCCCTTATAATCTACTATGAATATTATGTTTTGCAAGTGTTGTGAAGATTATGTATCCTTTTCTTTATCGAGTTTTTCCAATCAAAAGATTAAATATATTGGAATCTTTTTATGAAACATTTCATGGAATACCAATTGAAAACGTGTTTTTTAATTTTAGATAAAGCATTTTATGGAAACCTTTGAATTAAACTGAATTGAGATATGTAAGGAAAAGGGAGCACTAGGAAATACATTTCTCAAATATCTTAAATAAGATTTCTTACCAAATTTGAAAAAGCATGATAAGCCCATGGTTGAAAATTTTGTAGTGATCAAAGTGGGTACTAATTCTATATTATATAGATCATAATTCTTCTTTATCTTTAAGATCTTATAATTTTAGCTATGGTTTCACCAAGTTGTGAAGGGTGAAATTTTCTTTATTCAGTTATGCCTATGTGGGTTCATTTTCCTTATCTCCCATTGCAATTTTGGGTGGATTACTACTTTCAAAGTATTGGGAATGCTTTGGGTAGATTTATATCCATGATTTGATGGACACATAAATATATCAAGGGATTTCTTGATAAAGTTTGATTGACAGTTGGGGAGCGAGCATGGAAACAAGCCATTGATTATGAAAATGTTAGTGTAGAATATTATGCCTAAAATATTCCTTTAGATATGTTTGCTAGTTGTTAGATTTTTAGAATAATGATTGCTTAGTTGTGCATTTTTACATGGAGTTGCATGCCTATTTTCTAGTTGGTAGTTGCCATTCTAGAAGGCGCATCTCTTGATATATATATTATACTCATTCTTAAGCAATTATCAAGCTAATAATCAGTGTATTTATTTACAGTTAATCTTTTCTTTTCAATTTGTGCCATTTTATAATTTGTGCAATTTTGTAATTCATAACTCTACTAGTATTCCTAGAAATATTGATTTTTTTTAGCATCAATCAATAAATATTCAAGACAAACTATGAAGGACAACAATGAGAAATGTTAGGGCTAACAAATTAATAAGTATACATGTGAATAAGTCAAGCGTACATGTGAATAAGTGAAGAAAAAGTAATCAAATACATGTAAGCCTTGACGTATACACATGAATACATAGTATACACATTAATACAAAGTATATGCATGAATACAAGGTATACACATGAAAACACATAAGTCAAAAAGCATACATTGGAATACACGTAAGTCACAACTTGTATACACATAAGTTGTAAAGTATACACTTGAATACATGTAACTCATATCTATTGAACCGTGGATTTATAATGAAAATATGGACACCATCGATAAAAACTATGTATAACCAAATAGCCATGTAGGAATACATCAATATATGTTGATATAAGTATAAAATATATACAAAATAGCCATATAGGCTTACGAGAATGTCATATAGGCATACAATGTCAAATATATGTAATACAAAATATGTACAAAAATGTCATATAGGCATACAAAAAAGGGCTCTAGAATCAAAATTTATTGCTCTCCATGCTCTCGAAATAACATATTGCCCTTTTCTTGTTGATCGAATGGCGATAGGTCTATCACTCATTTATTCTGAGGTTGAGGAGTGCTCTTGGTGCTCCTCCTAGGGTTTAGTTCTTGGTCAAGCCTTATCTATTACAATAACAAGTAAAGACATTAATATGCATAAATTACATTATAAAAAATGATATATTTAACAAAATAATCACTTACCACCATCTAATGATCACTCTCCTTGAGGGAAATATTCAAATGCCCATGTTGTGGCATGTTGAATCCCTATAGAAACTATCCAAAGAGAAATTAAACTACGAATCAATAATGGTTTAATTTTTCACTAACTAACAACTATAATAATGAATGTAAATTTAAATTTAGTAACCTACCTCATACCTTTGTGAGAGGCATCGAGGAGTCAATAGTAGAAGAAACACTAATCTCCATAGCCCTATGAACATTTGGAGGTGTATCTTCTTCCAACATCTGAAAATAAAACAACAAATTATTCAATCACAAAAACTACAATAGTGATGCACACCATGGCTTATAATGAATGAGATCATGAACAAAAATTTGAGTACTTATTGAACTATATATTTTTTACTATCATGCTTACTATTTTCCCTATCCATAGCTTATTCGAAAGCACCTATTTTAGGATTTTATCTATAGCTGCAAGGTGGTGAACTGTTTGATAAAATGCTTTGGTAGACATGTATGAAAACTATGGTAGCATGGAGAATGCAATGAGCTATTTGAAAAAATGCCTCAAAGAAATGCGGTCTCATGGTGATGGAATGCCATTAAAATTAAATGTGTCATGGCATTCCATCACCATGAGACCACATTTCTTTGAGGCATTTTTTCAAACATATCATTGCCTTCTCTATGGTATTATGTTGGGATGGGGTGGATTATATAGTGTGGTATTAGTTATGATCCGGTGGATATTTTCAGTGAAAATTGAAGTGTCTCCATTCTCTCCAGAATCTGCACCATCAGAAAGATCTCGATGTCCTGATTCCAACACAACTCGAATGGAGCGAAAAGGAGTCCGTTTGTGCAAGTTATGGCCAGTCAAACCTTGGGTCAAACTGGGATCAGAGGGCGTCCAGGAAGCGAAAAAAATGATGTTGTCAAAATTTGTTGAAGTTGGCATCATTACGAAGAGCCCGTCGCAAGCTTTCCAATGGCATTCGTTTCGTCGAAATCCGACATTGGAGGCTCAAGATACAGCTGGTCAAAGTTTCAGGTTGACTTGGTGGACTGAAGGTACAGTGATGATGTCAGCATCCGTACATGATGATGTCATCATCTGTGCAGATCAAAATGGACCAATCCGTGGTTGACACATGTCATCTGTACAATGACGTCAGCATCCACGTCAAAGTTGTATGGACCAATCAGAATTCGACACGTGTCCTTTCCGTACACCATGTCGACAGTCCGGTTGGCATCCTAGTCATCATCCACGGCCTTGTCAGTGCACAGTCAGCTGCGACGTGTCCTCGACAGTGAATGGCATCCTGACACATCATCACCCAGTCGGCATGGTAGTCAGCACAGTCAACGAATCGGGTTTTGCCACGTGGCCCACCTCTCCTCCATTCGGCGGTTTGAAAGTTTGTTTGTTTGAACAAAAGTTGTTGGACGGGTTTGAACCTGCAACCTCCGCTCGGTGAGTCGGGCCGTTAGCCGTTGCACCAGCGGCCGGTGCTTTCACTATACATGGACAGCGGTTTGTTTTATTATTGAAATATTTGGTATTAATTTTTAAAACGGCTGGCGGAGGTTGGAACCCCCGACCAACAATATGCCAAAAATAACACTCACCGTTAGACCACCAAGCATTGTCTAATGATATTTCGTGTTCGGTTTGTTTTGTTGAAGTTCTAAAGGCCGAAAATATAACAAATGGCTTGTTAAAGCCAAAACAAACTAAACCCACCTAACCAAATGCCAAAAGGGGGTTAGGGAAAAATAAACAAGCTTTGTTATGAATTGTTAGACAGTGGTTAGGCAATTAATGGATTTGTTAAGCCTAATTAGGCTAATTTTATGTATAAAAGGGGGTGTGAGGTGAGAGTTGAATTAAGTTTTTTTCAGGTGACGAAGTCTTGAAGCTGTGGAGATAATCGAAAGAGAGGTCTTGTAGAGATTCCATTCCTGCACGTCAGAGCGTTGTTATGCTGCCGAAGTGCTTGGAGAATGATTGTGGTGCTTTGTAATTGATTTTGGAGTTAATCGGATCGGTCTCTCTATTGGAGTGGACCCGGAGACGTAGTCACGTTTGTGACGAACTCCGTAATCAAACACTGTTTGCACTTCTCTTCTTCTCTCTCTTTCTTTCTCTCATTTCCTTCCTTTTTGTTATAATCACCTTGTTATTACTTTCATTTTGTTATTTCCATAAGTTAATTTTGATTTAATTAACTTGGAATAATCATTGTAAAAGCATTGTAAAAGTAAAGCATTTAAATACTGCAATCTAGTCTAGATCCTATACAAATCAAGTTATGAGATGGAGGGTGATCATGACATGAAGAGGGAGGGGTGGGGATATGAACAAGTGGAATAAAAGGTGGAAGGTTCCATGGATTGGTAAATTGAGGATGAGGATGAGGACCTTGAAAAGAATTTGGAGGGGAATTTTGGCTAAAGGTTTGGTTTTTATTCTTTAGGCAATGAGCTGTTTAAAAAAATTCCTCAAAGAAGTGTGGTCTCATGGTGATGGAATGGTATTCCATCACCATGAGACCATATTTCTTCAAGGAATTTTTTCAAACTACTCACTGCCTTGACTATGATATTGCTTACTAGTATGCTTTGGTAGATTTTTTCCAAGCATCCATAGTTTGTTTGAAAGCACCTATTTTAGGCTTTTAGCCATAGCAGCAAGGAAGTGATTAGTTTGATAAAATTCTTTGGTAGACATGTATGGAAAATATGGTAGCATAAAAAAGGCGGTGATATTTTTGAAAAATACCTCAAAGAAATGTGGTCTCATGGTGATGAAATGGCATTCCATCACCATAGACCACATTTCTTTGATGTATTTTCTCAAAATACTCACTGCCTTGTCTATGCTATTGCTTACTATTATGTTTTGATAGTTTTTTTCCAAGCATCCATAGTTTGTTGGAAAGCACCTTTTTTAGGATTTTAGCCATAGCAACAAGGAATTTCAATTAGTTTGATAAAATTCTTTGGTAGACATGTATGGAAAATGTGTTAGCATAGAAAAGGATGTGAGATGTTTGAAAAAATGCCTCAAAAAATGTGGTCTCACTGCCTTGTCTATGATATTGCTTACTATTATTATTTGATAGATTTTTTTCCAAGAATCCATAGTTTGTTGGAAAGCACATTATTTTAGGCTTTTAGCCATAGAAGCAAGGAAGTGAATTGTTTGATAAAATGCTTTGGTAGAAATGTATGGAAAATGTGGTATCATAGAAAAGGTGATGAGTTGTTTGAAAAAATGCCTCTAAGAAATGTCGTCTCATGGTGATGGAATGACATTCCATCACACCATGAGACCACATTTCTTTGAGGCATTTTTTCAAACTACTCATTGCCTTTTCTATGCTATTGCTTACTATTATTCTTTGATAGATTTTTTTCAAGAATCCATAGTTTGATGGAAAGCACCTTTTTTAAGGCTTTTGGCCATAACAACAAGAAAGTGAATTGTTTGATAAAATTCTTTGGTAGACATGTATGGAAAATGTGGTAGCATAGAAAAGGCATCTTTGAGGCATTTTTTCAAATAGATCACCACCTTTTCTATGCTACCACATCACCATGAGACCATATTTCTTTGAGGCATTTTTTTAAACAACTCATTGCCTTGTCTATGCTATTTCTTACTATTATTCTTTCATATATTTCTTCCAAGCATCCATTGCATAAACAAGGTAGTGAATTGTTTAAAAAGATGCCTCGATAAAAAGTGGTCTCATGGAATGCCAATACAATCAAATTCAATTGGCAGTTGCCTAGTTATTACGTATGCTATGTGAAGTAATTGCATCATTGCTTATGTTGAATTTCTAAAGAACTATATTATAGTTGAAATTTTTTCATCTATCAACATCTATTTATTAGTTATGGAATGTGAAGTAATAAACTACATAAATCTATTAATTAGAATTCATTATTTGAACTCTTTATTATATTACCTGCATGTAGGTTTGTCTAACTCCATTGGCAGTGGGAGGTTTTCCCACGAAACCTCCAATATTATCCTATTCAACATCCAAAATCAAATATTAGAACACCATTCATATAACAATGTTATTCACATGTAATAAATTTATAATTGTTTACTCTAGTTACATACCTCAACAGTAGATGCAGTGGAGTAATAAACAAGTGGAGGGCTAGCGTATCTAGTATCAACACTGTGACCCTAAAATTTTATTATAATCATAAAATTAAATTAGTTAATCTTGCATTTCAAAACTGAAATTTAATAAATTAAATTCAATGAACATGCTAACATTTACCTGAGTATCGATGTTATAAGCCTCATTCAAAATGTCACTTTCCCTCACCATCTTTGTAGCTACAAACGTATCATGTGTAGCAGCCTCCTAAGTCTCAGTGGGGTTATATAAACAAGTCACCCCACAAACCTGACACGAATGGGGTGGAAGCCTACCACTCAAAGAATCCCTCGGATGGTGTTGTACTATAGGATTGGCATGTTGGATGACACTCTGGGTCAAAGAGCTGGTAGCCTGCAAAGTGTCTACCTCGACACTCTCCTTCACAATGGAAGGGATAACAATGTGATCATGATCTGTCCTAGCGAGAGCTTGTCTTGCTTGTCACCTAGGATCTTATCATGCATTGGGTCTATCTTGAGTCGACCCCCACCTCTCCCCTAGAAGTACCTCATATCAAAATAATTGGGGATTTTGTTTAGGATGAACTCACGGTAGAGTTTCCTCGAGAAATATTGTCAGACTTCATAATTGTTGCATGGTGGGTAGTCAAAAACCATGTACCACCTATCCCAAAAATTATTCCTAATCCCTTGGTGGTTGCACCAATGGATAGGAAATCTCTTCACATTAAGTTCAAGATTTTGATTTGTGCATGGGTCGGTGAATAATGAGCACAAATGTAATTTTGTAATTTTTTCATCTTTTACTTCTTTATATGATAATTTGTCTACGTAAAAATTCCTAGTTGTCTGCCTCCTATATTGCCAACCACTTAATTGTTTGTTGATTGCATCTACATGTTTTAACATTTCTTTAAGTGAACTTGAAAGTGTTCTTCTTTCCATGGTTGAACTTACTGGATCGTTCAACCTCGTGATTAACTTCTCAATATGTTTTTTATTGTTTTCAATTACCCCCATTAAATTTTTTTGAGTGCCAGGAGGATATTGAGGGATTGGTGGAGGAGATTTTTTTGGTGGTTGTTGAGGATTTTGTTCATGTTCTTGTTGCTCTAGTTGTTGAGGATTTTTAGGAGGGTTTTCAAGATCATCATCATTTCCTACAAATTAAACAAATGAATATCAAAAACAACCTAGAACTAACAAATTCACAATAAAAAGCAAACAATCCTTACTTATTCGACCTCCCCGTTGACGTGGTGACATCTTGGTGATGAAATTGCAATAAATTGATGACGAAAATGCAAAAAAAACTCCTTCCAAAACATGAGTGCACAATAAAAAGAGTATTCGACCACGAGAAGCAAAAACAATAGTCATAGTAAAAATGAATTCAATTTTCTTTTTTTGTTTTGTTTTAATAACCTATAACGCAAGCACATTGTAATGTGCTTGTGTAATAACACAAGCGCGTTATAGGTTCGATGTTACCGAGTGTTAGGCTTGGTCACACCAAGCCATAATGTGAGCATGTTATAATGTGCTCATGTTATAGCCTATCTGAAGTTTTTTTAAAATTTGGCCCCCCATATTTTTGCACCCACCCTAACTTCAATCTTCACGATTGAAGACTTGCACATTGTATCTTCACTCTCCAATATTTATATAATATTCTATAGAGGGTAATCAAAATAGTTGATTATAGACATTGTAGACTGTTATATAGGCATTGTATACTTAAGATAGTATGTGAACATTCAAACCAAAAACATATTTTAGAAGAAATCATTGAATTTAGAGACGACTTAATTTAATAATGTCATTGTTTTTTATATTGATTTATGAATATACATTGATATTCAGTTACAAAATATTAGAAATGACCACCCTGTAGATGTTTCAAAATAGGCATGTTCTACACAATTGTTACATGGTCTACAAAATTGTAGCATCAAAACAATTGATTCTACATATTGTGTTATAAATATTATAGACTTAAGATAGCATGTGAACATTCAGAACCAAAACATATTTTAGGAAAAACATTGAACATAAAGATGAATTATATTTAATATTGTCATTTTTTTTTCTATTGATTTGAGCACATACATTATTCTACTCAGTAACAAAACATTACAAAATGATAAGCTTGTAGATGTTGCAAATTAGGCATAGTTTGCACAATTGTTACATGGTCTACAAATTGCTACAAGATTTTCAAAATTGTAACAATTGCAAAATAGACATGGTCTGCTAAATCAAACATATATTACACAAAATAGGCAGTGCTAAATAGGTATGCTATGAAAAATTATAAAGCTTGTAATGTAGAATTGACTAAGTAGGAGGTATTTTCCACATCGTGTCAAATTATGATATTGTTATCAGGATTCAACCATGTAGTTTTCAAGTCAATCTCATTGACCCATGTTTCATGAGTAGTGGTTCACAAGAACCCATCTCTCATGATAAATAATGGTCCACTTAGCACTCATTGCATCTAGGTGATGCTCACAAAGGTGAAGCACTGGGCCATCCCGGGAGGTCACCCATCCCAGTACTGATCCAGCTCAAACGTGCTTAACCACAGAGTTTTCCCCAAGGTTAAGCCCACTTAGCTTGCAACCCCATTTGTAAAACCTTCAACAATATTTTGACACACTATGGAAAATGCCTCCTACTTATCAATTGATGAGCTAAAGGGACTCTATATTGAATGGTTCATAAGGAACAACACTTGCTGAAGGTTTTGCAAATGGGGTTGCAAGCTAAATGGGCTTAACCTTAGGGAAAATTTTGTGGTTAAGCGTGCTTAAGTTGGAGCAGTACTGGGATGGGTGACCTCCCGGGATGACCCAGTGCTTCAACTTTGTGAGCATAACCTAGATGCAATGAGTGCTAAGTGGATCGTTCATTATCATGACAGATGGGTTCTTGTGAACCAGTATTCATGAAACATAAGTCCTTTAGCTTGACTCAAAAACTACACGGTTGAATCCTGATAGAAATATCATAGAATTGACTAGTTCACCATAAACCTAGGGAATGGTTTTGGCTCCCACTTCGTAGGACTATCTGTTGATGTTTTATTTGGAGTAGTTGAATCAACATAGACTATAATAGGAGTAAGATGACCAAACATGTGTTCATCTAAAATCCCCAAAAAATGGAAATATTTGATAGGGGAGTGAGGGGGGCTATGGCTAATAGTAATGTGAAAGTTGTTAAGAGCAACATAGGTAGGGGTTAAAATATTGTACATATCTCTAAGAGTTTGATGATGTTCAGGCATGGGGGTTGATGGAGTACTTTGTTGTCCTTGAATTGTGCTTATATCTGGTGTTGGATTCTTATCACAACCAACTTGGAAGTTAGTAAGAGCAACATACATGGGGGTTAGAATGTTGTACATCTCTCTTAGAGTTTGATGGTGTTTAGGCAAGGGGGTTACTATTCTTGACCACCAACCTTTGTTTATTTTCGAGCTCTCTCTCCTTTTTTTGTTGAAGCTTTCCCCCCTCCCTCCTCTGTCTCATTATTTATCTTTCAATTTTTTTTCTCTTCCTTCTTTTTTATTTGTTCAATTTGATGAAGTTTCTTTGCTTCCATTTGTTTTTTCTTCCTTTCTTGCAACTATTCAAGTTCAACTTTCCTTGCTTCTTGCTACTCATGCAAAATTATGGAATCATTTATAGTAAGAATTTGAGATTTTCTACCCAATCTATGTGCATTATCATCATATAGAATGAATCTCTTTCTAACCCTTTCAATGGATAGCTTTAAAAATTTTATAAAATGGCCTCGACTACATAACATATCTTCATCTATTATTTCAAAATCTTCAGATGTCTTCGATAAACCTTCATTGATTCCACCTTGGCTATCTTTCACTTCATTAGGTTTTGAATTTGTAGTTCCCCATTTTGTTGTATCTGTATAATAATGAATCACCTAATTCTTTGGTAGTGGATGTGGAGAAGGCATGGTTAATGATGTTTCTTCAATTTGGAAATCAATCTACACTCCTAAGTTTTTTTCTCCTTTTTTAACCCAATTTGGTGGGTCAAACTATGTTGGTAATTTTATGTCATCATGCAAGTCATTTTCATATTGTGTTTGGCTGACATGAGTCTGTGAAGTTGTTCCTTAATCTAGGTCATATGTTGCTATTGATTGATCTATTGCCATATGTGCCAAACATTATTCCACTTCAACATCTTCATAACCAACCAACCTTGAGATTCTTGCAATACCTATAATCTCAATATCTTCTTCTATATTGAATGTTTCACTTGGTTTCATGTCATTACAAAGTGCATCTCTATCCAATGGCCAAATTTTAGTTCTTCGAAAACCTACTATGATGTTTTTAGACACAAGAGCAAGCTTGAAATCTTTTCTTGTAAGTTCTACCATTTTTTTTTTTAATTTCCATGTGTGGATTTTTTACCATCCACTTTGCCCTCTCAGTTTTAAAATATATCTTGAATGGAGAAAAGACACTTACATCTAAAGGCTGTAGTTTGTGGCTGGTATGGGGAGGCAGTGTAAGAAGATCAATACCTAGAGATTTGGCCTCTAGGATTGTGGTTAAAACCACATGACTTCCATGTCCATCAAAGATAAGGTGTCTATTTATGGGTGAAGCCCCACTTAAAACTGATATGGAAAAATGGTGCAACCAATTCAATAATAATTATTTTGTCATCCAAGCATGTGGTTGTGCTGCCATACAAGCTCCTAGTTCATAATTAGTAATGTAATTCTTCAGTTGTATTTTTTCCTTGAAAAGATAGAAACCTGGTATGTTGTCACTTGTTGCATTAATACATGAAAATATTGCAATCTATTCACTACTTTTAGATAGAATATGTGGCACACTTTTGTTGCCCAACTTTTCCATCACTCTCATCCCACAATTTCTACCTACTTCCACACCTTTTTCATTGCAATTCCATATCTTGGTTGGCCCATATTGATTAACATTGTAAAGTTTTTCCAAGTTGTCATAGAAATCAACCACAATTCTTGGTTACAACATCACTAATATGTCCCTATCTAGACCCTCTATAGTCCTTATTGTCAATCTTGTATGATGTTTGTGGAAACCCATCCACCATGATTTGCTTCGTAAATTATTCTTGAATGGATTTGGCCTAGTTTGATAGATGTGAGCCACATGTGATTTCAATTTAATAACCTCCAATCCATGACCAAGTTGAGATAATTCTTGGCACCACTAAATTACTTCCAAATTTTCTTCCATAGAAAGTGTAAGTGTGGAATGAGGTAAATAACATAAATACACTTCTTAATACGACATTATATCAATGATTAAACAAATTGAATCAATTCAACAAAGTAATCAATTGAAAGCGTCCTATTGCTCTCTATCTCCAAAGATTTATTAAATCTAAATTGCTCTCAAATTGTGTAAGCATATAAGACTGTTAAAATGACTATCTGAAGAACGAGATGATGATAATATAATGCTAAATGATAAATCAATTAAACTAGCATGATATTGATGTGAAACAAATAATTGCAGCTCCAAGAGGCAGCCATTGTTGTGAAGCTTGATTATTGAATTGCTTGATACTTGATGCTTGATACTTGATGTTTGGATTCCTGCAGACTAAAGGTGCAAAAGCTTGATTATCTGGATCCTTTTCTTGGTTCAATGAGGCTTGTATTTATAGATTTCCTGGCTATAGAAATGCACAGGGAAAGCTTTGAGAGGCTTGGATTCAATCTGGAGGATTGAATGGTGAGAGATGGAGGAGATTGAGAGAAAGATGGAGATTGTCTCTACCCATGAAAACACCAAGCAAGAGAAGAGGAAGGATTGATGGAAGAGGATTGAGAGATCAAATTCCAAATTTGTCTCCAATTTGTCTCCAAAACTTCCCATGAAGTTTCAAAGCATTAATTGTGACAAATTTAGACATAGATTAGACATAGGAAATCTAATTCATTTTTGAGAGAATGTAGATTGGAATATTCCTTTATGCTTAATTCAAATATTTTGATTTATTTAAATTAGGAAAGGGAGATAAATAATTTAATAAAACAAACTATAGGATAGTCGTTTATTAAATTAATCAGAGGAATATGGTAATTAATAAATAAAGTGTTTTGTCTTTATTTAATTATTTTGAGAATGATGTGATAGATTGAAATAGGGATTTGATAATTAAATTGAACAAAGTATTTAATTTTGTTTATTTAATTAAGATAAATTTGAATGTGAACTATATTGAATAAATATTTCTATTTATTTAAACAGTAGAGGAAATAGAATAATTAATCAAATAATGTGTATTTAATTAATCGGATGCTCCAGACCAATTTTAGGTGTATACAAAAAGGATTGTTGGTGGTCCTTTTCTTTTTGTTGATGTCAATCCTGCCAGCCAATATGTTAAACTGCTAGCAAGGATTCCCCACTTTTAAGATGTTGGTCTTATTGAGAAGCCATAGTCCTCAACATCTTTGGTGACATGATCCAAATCTTCTTGTGTCCACTTATTTTTATTGCACATTGTATTTTTTCTATGATTTTGACAAGATTTAACCACAACATCCATAGGTTTTGCACTATTCTCAATAAGATTACAAGTTGTGTTAACATTAGGTGGGTTGGCTGAAGTCTCACCAGATCATCTAAATCAACCACTTGAAATTTAACACCTTGTGGTAAATGGGTCCTCAGCCTTCGATTCATTCACTTACTTCTTATCTTTCTTGCAACCATAATGCCTAAACAAAAAAGATATCAAATAATAGTGTCCTACAAAGGCATGTAATAACTGAGCTATTTATAAATATATTATTTTGAAATCATATACAATTGAATCAAAAAAATGCCTATTTTTGTTTAGGCAACTAGATATTCTAGATTCAACAATTTAATTAGTCAATGATATAAGCGCAAAATTGTTGTCATTTGATAGTGATAAGAAGGCTACAACAAATAGTTGCTCGACTACAAGGTATTTTCCTTGATTGAATACAAAAAATGGCTTGAATGGTATGAAATTTTTAGCAAAAAAACTTCAAACAATGAAAAGCAATAATATTTAGTCTCCAAGTCAGTTTAAAGCATAATGGTCATATAATGAAATTTATCTTATTCCATAATAAAAAATATATATAGCTTATGACATTTATGAGGAGATGAAACACCACACCTTCAAAGAATATTACACTTAGTTTGAACAAGATAAAAGACATTTATTTAAATGAAACATAACAAACTCTTTTGTCACATCACATTATTTGTTCTTTACTTTCAAGGATTTTATTGTCCTTCTTATTTCCTTGTTCTAACTATACATCACTAAACTAGTCTTTATTTTTTAATTATTCTCATTTCACTTAGAATTTCATGAATGGAACAAATAGTTGGTAACATAGTTTTAAAATGCAAAATTTATACATGTAATATTTTTTATAAATTAAAAAATTTGAATATTCATTCACTGATATGAAATGTTTTTGCATTGTATATTTTAATTTTTAATTGAAAAGACAAAAAAAAAATTGAGGCATGCTACTGTTGAAACTTACCTATAAAATAATAAAATTTTGTTGAATGCCTACACACTGTTCATTCATTAATTTTGTTGAAGATAATTATTTAAATAAAACATTTCACTAAGAACTTTCAAAGAAATAAAGATGAAATACATTGACACTTCTCATTTTCTATAAATGTGTTAAAATATAGTGTTTAGGATAAAAACAAAATACTTGGACATAGAACACTTGGACAATATGAAAATCTTTGCAATTTGATATTTTGAGTTGTTTGGTAATCTCTTGACAACTCTGATAGTATGCAACGAGAATGAGAGCGTATGCAAAGAGAGTGTATCCAGTCTGATAGAGAGAATGCAAATGGTTTTATTGCATTAAATGCTATTTTTATAGCTTCTTTCCCATTAGATATTTAAATTTAATATTGTTTCATCTGTGGCTTGCAAATTTTGAATTCTTATTAGATAAGAGGTGATGACAGAGATTGAGAGAGGCAATTTTAATTTTTTTTTTAGTAATTTCTCAATTTGATCAATACGATGAGTCTTAGTGTTGCATTTTAATTTTGTATGTACTTAATATCTGATGGGTGAAGTCCACAATCTCAACATTTCTTTCTCAGAACTAATGAGAGATGGGATGAGTGATTGAAAATAGAGTTTTCTATTTATGTCAAGTTGTGAACTGGAAGTTGAATAGATTAAAATATTTATTAAGTAGGAAACATGTACAAATTTGACTATTTTGTCCATGTGTTTGGACATACACTTTGTAAAATTATACAAATGGGAATGTAATATTTAATATTAGTTTTCTTATGTTTGTAGAAGTACTTTGAAGTTATTATAAATAACATTTTATTTTATTTCATATTCAATATGCAATGAATGAGAAATGTTTATTATTATTTTATTGATTATTAGGTAGTTGCACATATTTTAATAAATCCATGATACATGTAAAGTAAATTTAAAATGATTAATAACATTGTATTTATTAACGAAAAAATATATCAATGTTGATATTTAAATGTTCAATGAATAGTCTATATATGTCCAATCAATAGATCAAAATAACATAAGAACTCTCACAACTATTATAAGCTATTTTTTCATTCATGTGTGTGGATGGGCTGCCATACAAGCACATGGTTCATAGCTTGTAATGTAAATTTTGAGATGATTTTTTCCTTTAAACAAGTAGAAACCTAATATGTTCTAATCAACATTATTAACACAAAAAATAATTGTAATCCATTCCTGACTCTTGGAAATTATGTATGACACACTCCTCCTACCTCTTCTGGCCAACACCCTCATCACACTACTTCAACCTACTTGAATACCTATTTACCATAGTTTCATATTCACTAAGGACCATACAATTTTGCATCATCTGTTGTGGACAATGTATTATAGAAGGAAGATACAACATCAGGTCTTGTTAGAGTAATAATTTATTACGTTTAATTAATTATATCATACTGGTTAATTAATTAAGTCACTTATTCCTCTAGTTGCTTAAGCTAAACTTAGGCACATTAATAATTGATTAATTATTAAGTGTGCACACTAGGGTTTCATTTAGGGTTTTCCTTTTAGGGTTTCTTGATCTCCTTCATAAGGATTGATCTCTTTGTAATATTTGAGATTCTCATAATGCATTTTACACTTTGAGGTTTACAGAACATCTTGTTGGTTTTGCATGTCTTTTGCATGTGACAGGTGATTGCATGCAGGTGATCTTGGATTCTAACATGGTATCAGAGCTCTAGACCTGCCGCTGCCTGTTTGTGATCTGAAGATATGGCTTCTCAGTGAGTTTCAAATGCATGGGTTTCCACAAGCATCTTTTCTGCAAGATCTGGGGGTAGCCGATTTGTCGGCACACTATGGGCTCAAACGGACATCACCATCGCGTTTGCAGCGCCTCAAAACCCTAGGAACACCTGTCATTTGGTTGATTTTGGTGAACTTGATCTGGGAGGCAAAAAAAATTTACCAGGGAGGCCGTACGGCCTCCCCAACACGCATTCCGAGGTCGAAAATTGCACAAAAATTTTAAAAAAGTGCTTTTTTTGGGGTCTATGCAAATGCCTCTGGTTATAAACAATCCCGCCACCGGGCGGCCACCGCTTCACCGCCGCCGGTCCGCCACCACTGGGCGGTGCTCGCCTCAGCCCCCGTGGGCCCTTTTCCCGTTAGCTGCAGGTCCTATGGGGGACCAGACCCCTCGTGCCCAGCCCCCGGCCCGACATCCAGCCCCCAGCCCATTCCGCGAGGTCACGTGCAGGACCAAGGGCTCCGGCCAACTTCAGCCCTTTGAGCCCCCGCCCACGGTCATATGGCGACCAGGGGCCCAATTTTTTTTGCAGGGGGGCCGGATTTTTGCGCCGACAACCAGATCGCCTTCAAATTTTTTGCAGTGAAGTGCTGACGTCAGCATGATGTCATCGGATGTACGGCAGTTTGTCCCCCTAACCCTTATTTGCCTTAAAAGAGCAGTTTTTTGTTTTTGGCATAACTTGGGCATACGGTATCGAAATCGGGCAAACGAAATATCGCCGGAAAGCTGGTTCCGAGTACTTTCATTTGGTGCAGTTTTTTTTACAGTATTTTCATGTTTCACTGCATTTATTTCTGGTTGAAGTTAGATGTACTTTTTATGCTTCCGAGCTCATAACTCTTTGCCACGATCTCCGATTTTCGCTATCTTTGCAGTGTTGGAAAGGTATTGAGGAGCTCTATGTTTCTATCCATGCACTTTTTTTTGTATCTATCCCAGGTCTTTCGTTATTCCAGATTTGACCCGATGAGTGTTTTGGAGATTACCTAGATATTTTGGCAGTTGGGAGAGTGCCTCTTGCATCTTTGCACTTCGTTTTCAGTGATACATCATTCAATAATCGACTATTGCTTCATATATTCTAGCGTTGTTCCCGTTTGGAGTTTTCGAGTGTTCCGTGGCATCGGGTCTGCTGTCACATTATGATGATTCCGATATGGTTTCTTGTAGACAGAAGTATCTTTCCTTGCTTGCCAGATTGCGGTTCCAGTGTTACTCTACAGTGTTCTTCCAGTGCTTCTTTGCAGCATGTCATATCATTGTAGGGGGGTTTTGTCCCACTGGGTTTTCCTCCTCTACCTCTTTCTTGCATTTGTAAATGGGTACCTGATCAGGCCTAGTTGCCGGGACCCATCTTTGCTTGCATGCATCTTATTCTAGTGTTTTAGCTTCTTCCTAAGTTCATCTTAAGGGGGGGTGTTAGAGTAATAATTTATTACGCTTAATTAATTATATCATACTGGTTAATTAATTAAGTCACTTATTCCTCTAGTTGCTTAAGCTAAACTTAGGCACATTAATAATTGATTAATTATTAAGTGTGCACACTAGGGTTTCATTTAGGGTTTCCCTTTTAGGGTTTCTTGATCTCCTTCATAAGGATTGATCTCTTTGTAATATTTGAGATTCTCATAATGCATTTTACACTTTGAGGTTTACAGAACATCTTGTTGGTTTTGTATGTCTTTTGCATGTGACAGGTGATTGCATGCAGGTGATCTTGGATTCTAACAGGTCTTAGGTTGAGTGCCCTATCTTTGTCAAGGCCTTTAGTTGTGTGCAAGGTGAGTTTTATATGATGCCTCTTAAAACCAATCCACCAAGATTTATTGAGCAACCCATCCTTGAAAGGGTTGGGTCTCAATTGGAAAATTTGGGCTACCTCTACCTTGAGATTGATAATATCAAGGTCATGGAAAATTACAACCATCTCTTTGTACCATTTGATGATAAGAGCCTCTTCATATTCTATCAGGATAGTTGGAAGACCTTTCTTGGACGTGGATGTAAGCTTACCTAACTAGTTGGTGAGTGTTGTTGCTGAGATTCTCTATTTTTTGTTGCACCCCTTGTCGACATCCACATAAAATAGTAGGGTGCATCGAATAGTATTATATATGTAATAGAGCTACCTCCACCCAACTATATCTCCATCCCATCCCCCGGTCTCCGCTCATTGATTGCTTGCAACTTAATCCTACTAGAATATCTAGAGCAATCAATTGATATTTCTTCCTCATCCCCCTACCCTGTTTAGTAGTAGCGGTTGGCAGAAAGCATCACTACTATCCAAGGGAAATGGCTCTGATTCTTGTGACCATTATCCTCTACATCTTAAATAACCCCATTCATCTCCTCTTTTAACCACTCCCATTCTTGTGTTGTTGTTTTCAATGTTCTTGAAGGTGTAGTAACCTCCACTATTGTCTCAACTGGTTGTGGATTGTTGTTTGCATGAACTGAAGAATCTTTATCTAGGGGGAATGTCACACCTCTTTTATGTGGAGGTAGCCTTGTTTTGACTCTCTTCTTTCTAGTTGGGTCCTCATTTGAGCTTCATATGCCACCTATAAACAATAAAAAATATGAATAATTTAACCAGTTAAGGAAATCAATTTTTATAATGATGCTTGAACAATTCTTTATTTTTGGTGTACATGTTGAGAGTTTATAATGTGAAAGATGTTTACAATTTTATTTTATTGGTCTTTTTACTTTGTTTTTTTCTTCTTTACATAAAAATTTCAAAAAATAAATCAAATATATAGTTGCAATACAGTGGGTTGAACAATTACATCTTATACAACACATATGCATTTATGGAGTAAGATTGAGATCCATTAACATTTTACAAGACCCCATGTAAGCACTTATAGTACACTGGATATGACAATTTGATATTGTAGATCATATGACATGTCACAATGGGTAAGACATCCAACAAAACATCCACTTCCTCCCATTTAACACACATCATCTACTCTTTCCTTCCCATCCAACCACATTTACAGTTACAAACGAAGGCCCTATTGGATTTAAGTGGAAGCATAAAGAATATAACTAAAAACATAATAGGTTATGCACTTACAACACAATGGATATAACACTTATGTCATATACAATTTTTTTTCATTCAAATGCATAAATAATATAACTTGAAACCATGGATATTCACTTACAACTCAGTGTGTAGAACATTTACATCGTATACAACAAATAAAAATTCCCAGGCATAAAGAATATAACTAAAAACCCAATAGGTTATGCAATTACAACATACTGGATATAACAATCACATCATATGCGATAGATGGACATTGACAAACATAAACAATATAACTAAAAACACTTGATCTTATACACTTACTGTAGAGAAGGGGGGATTCACTACTCATGAGTCTCTTTATTCTCAAGAGATTCCCAAGGGGTGAAATTCCCTAAACTACCTCAAGGAATAGAGTGAGAATTCCAAAACTAGAAAGAGTAGGCCACAAAGGTTTCTTAGAAAAACTAGTGAGTTTTCGGCCAAAGTATGTTAATGCAGTGAATGGACGACAGCACAACGCTTTGGAGTCCTAAACATGCACTAGCATCTCATACAAACAGAAAATCAAGAATGTCACAGAAAACACAATGCGGCTACTTCCACTCCGACTGCTAGGAACTCTTAGAATGCAGGAAAGTAACATAATATGACAGAACTGAAATGAAGTAAAGTAAATGATAGAACTAAAGAGAATAGGGAAAAAAAATGCTCACAACAACCCAAGTAATGAAGCCTCCAACAAGTAGATATCTTCAATACCGGCACACATAAGATCGAGGGAAAATTTTGGTGTTGTATAGGGGTTTGCCTCAGTCAAACCCTTGTTTAGGTGTTCCCACCTCCATGGACAACCAAATAGATAGATAGAGATAATAAGTAGAAATGAAATGAATGCAAGAGTGATAAAAAAAATCCCCGCTCAAGGAGGAGAACTTGTATCACAAGGATGTGAGAAATCCCAGGATACTCACAAACACAAGATAAAAGTGATATCACCTGCAAGGCTTAAGGAAGCCAATGAGAGCAAGGATGAAAGAGAGGGTTGCAAGAGCCAAGAAAGTTGCAAAGAGAATTGTAAGAGCTTGAGAGTGTTGCAAAGAGAGTTTGAAAGTGATATTGAAATCTGTAGAGAGAGTTATGCAATCTTGAGAGAGTGAGAAAGGAGAGGAGAGTTCAAGGTAGAATCCAAGAAGCACAACTAGATTGAAAGGATAAATTTTAAAGAGAGGAGAGAAGGGAAAAGAAGCTTCTCGATCAGTTATAAAGCATCTCAATTGTTACCACCAACAAAGTAGTAGCTGACAAGTGGCAAACATGCTAAAAAATGGTTGTTTGAACATTGAAACATCACAGGATGCTAGCGTGGTGTGCAGATGTTCACATGACACGCTAGTGTCCAGACACATAATGCTACAAAATGACATGAACGAGAAAAAAACAAGGTTTGGCATGAAGTTGAAACATGAAGGTAGTTGTAGAAAAGGGGTCTTTGAGCATCCTGAGAGAGGAAAAAGGTTGATGTAGGGGCTAAAATGATTCTACACAAGTTCTAAGGGAGTGGACACTAAAGCGGATACAAGAATGTATGTGAAATTGCAAGGGGTGCAATTTTACGACATTACATTTTTCCCCCACTTTAGCGGGCATATGAATGTACACTAATATGCATGTTAAAGGAAATCTACTAGACACAAATAATATCATGATGCCAAAAGGATACTATAGAGGAAGTAGAAACCCTTCAAACCAAGGAAGCATTCCCCTAGGCTAAAGATCTACAAAAAAAATGCATTAGACAAGAAAATTTTCACAAGACAACAATGTTAGAACATAAAAAGCCACTACATCACGAGGTTAGAACATATAAAAACACATACACACAAGCACATAACAAACTAACAAGATTTGAGTTAGCAAAGTGAAAGATACCTTGATGTAAATGGTTGTCTCAGTACCATAATTCATCCCCAAATTAATACATAACACATGGAAGAATTCTAAAACAAAGAGAAGAATGTAAGGATTGATTTCTTCAATAGAATAATACACCCAAAAAATAGGGAAGCAAAAAAATTCAAAGAGAGAAAGAGCATATATATACCCAAGATGAAGAGGATGCCATCGATATGGTATATACACAATTGAGAAGAGAATAGAACAGAAGCGAAGAGGCTCAAGAGAGAGCCAAGAGGAATGAAAATTCCAAGAGAGATGGCTCCAAAGGTACTCTCTCCTAAGGAGTTTTGAAAAAAATGTGTCGCAAGCCCTCAAACCTATAAGAAGGTGAACAAAAGGCTTTGCAAGTACTCTCTCCTATAGAGTTGAACAAAGTGCACTGAAGGCCCACAGACCAATGG
Source organism: Sequoiadendron giganteum (assembly GCA_007115665.2). Taxonomy (NCBI): domain Eukaryota; kingdom Viridiplantae; phylum Streptophyta; class Pinopsida; order Cupressales; family Cupressaceae; genus Sequoiadendron; species Sequoiadendron giganteum. The sequence goes on from CM021108.1 coordinate 418,438,844, forward strand.
TAAATAGATCCCGCAGGATGTAAGTGCTTTACAAGTCCTCAGACTTGCCAAGGAGGCACCTCAAGTACTCTCTCCTAAGGGAAGCTTGATGTGAGAGGCTTCATAGAGTCTTGAAAGCAGCTTCATAGGTGCACCTGAAAAGCAACAAGCCAAATTGCAGATAGAACATGTCAGATCTAAAAAATCCACATAGGCAGATAGACTGTCACGTAGATAGACAATAGTTTAAAATCTTTCAAAGAGGTCCCTCAGGAACCCTTTAAAAGAAAATGGGTCCACTCAAGGGACGCTTCAATCAAAAAGGCATGAGATAAGAGAGGGGGTCCTTAAGAAGGACACAATTTTCCAGAACCAACCATTACTATCCCCAGCACACAAGGGAGGAGAACCATGCAAGATACTATTGTGTTGCTGCCACAAAAAAATTATGGTCACACACAATAGTGTATGATCATGAATGACAATGAGCAAGTAAAGCTACAACTGCCACATGACAGACAACAACATAATAGAAGGGAGGTGCAAGACCCTTATAAGAAAATTCTTAGAATGGAAAGGATAGAGGTAGACCTCAACATTGCTTGTCATACAAAGAAGAAATAGGTGCATCATGAAATAGATGAGTGATGGCACCAGAATCATAAGTTGTTGTATTTTATCCTTCAATGCCTTACATTCACTAGTGGAATGGTCAAGCACTCGATGGTATGCACAAAAAGAATGTTTTTCTTTATCATGTTTATGAAGTTTCTTAGGAGGAAGAGAAATTAAGAGGGCTTTAAGAAGCCTCAACAAAATATTCTCTTGCTTAGATAAAAGGATGAGGAGCAAGAAGCAACCCTTTCTCTTATGGAGAAAATTTTGATTTCTCAAAGGAAGAAGGCACAAAGACAACAGATAATGGTAGACGAATCAATCTGAGAGAACGAAGTTGAGTGGAAATCATGTTGCCATTCAACTGTGGTTTTTGTTTTAGATAGTTCATCCAAGCAACCAAGCCCCAAATTATGCTCACAAGGTGCACATTCTATAGGAATTGAATGCCTTGGTTACTACGCCCACAACCTTTACGCTCATATCCATATCTAGAAACAAGTTTAAAGCTAGGGCCATAATGTATTTGCAAATCTTGAGGAGGATATCTTCATAGAGAGCATTATTCCAACAATAGGGATTATACTTCTCTACGTGATCACCATCAAACTTCTTGATAGGACTGCCAACATTAGCCTCTTTAATAGAATCATGATCATCTTCCTTAGAAGGAGGAGGATCGATATGTTCACATCATCCCACGATACAAAAGAATAACCATCTTTGATAATGGGTTCAGATGATGTTATCGAAAGGACTAAGCGGATCAGGTCAACTTTATATTCCCCACTGAAGGAATCTGTAAAGTCTAAAGAACCCCAATCATCACCAAGACACATTCTTTTGAGAAAATTTAGGATAAGACTTAATATTTCTTGATTCAAAAGGATCTTCTTCAAGGACATCTATCTCAAGAGTATCTCGTGTAATAGGTACTGCAGGAGTAGACACCAACACATTGGAATAAATTGAAGGGATAAGAGTAGGCACAACCAAAACCTTACCAACAGTTTCCATCTCATCTAAGTGCATAGCCTCAGGGTCAACCCTAATTGTGACTACTTGATTATTGTAAATGAATTTAATAGATTTATGCAAGGTAGATAGGACTGCACCCATAGAATGAATCCATGATCTACCAAGAAGAAGGTTATAATCTAACTTTTTTGACGTAACATATGTAAGGGTGGGTATGGTAATGGACCACAAAGGCAAGACTATCGTGCCTAACACTTGTCGCTCAACATTATCAAACCCACAAATTTCAATAGAAGAAGCATTAAGAGAAGATGAATCAATATTAATCTTAGGTAATAGATCAATGCTACATACATTGAGCGTTGAACCAGTGTCAATGAGAGTACGCCTAATGTCGATAGCATTAATATTAACTATAATAATTAAAGGATCTGCTTATTTTTGCACATCTGTGTGCATAAGTTCTTGCGGATAGAACATGATATTCGACGAATTTGCACGAATATGATCCATCAATGCATTAACATCCATCGGCCTAGCAGAGTTAGGAAAGAGGATCTTTTGCAAGGCTTCCTAGAGCATACCTTGAAAAACCCGAGCAGATTGAAGCAAGTCCCATAGTGAGATCTTGGCTGGAGTAACATGAAGTTGCTCAAAAAGATCGTAATCACCAGGTGCTTTAGTTGTAGGCTTAGGAGCTGAAGGAAGACTTGGTTGAGAAGATGGTACAGAAGTAGGTTGATTAAAATTTTGTTTATTCCTTATAGTATGGGCTACCACTCTATAAGAGGGAGCCCTACAAAGATCAAAATAATCACTATCAAATGGAACACCATTAATAGAACACATCCTTTTAGGAGAAGGTCTAGCTGGAGTTAGGTAAATAACCGGTCTCTTAGGCCTTTGAGGGGCAGAAGATACATAGATTACATTTACAAAATCATCACAACTAGTGGAATAATTATTTGAAGACATATTCTCAACATCGATTTGAGGAGGATTAGGTGTGGAAGGAGATTCATCATTTGCTAATGCATCATCTCTAGAGGAGTGTAATACCCCTCTGTTTTAGCTTCCTGTTCATACAAAATTCCTTTCTTTGTTTTAGTTTTAGTTACTGTGATACTTTGCATACTTTATCATGTGTATTATTTGATCGCTACTTATTGAGCAATAGACTATTTGTGTGATGTGGTGTATCTTATTTGAAGCTTTATTTGATATGCTTTAATTGGTGTAAAATACTTGTTGCTTTAACATGTTTATTGTTCATGAGATATTTGAGTATTATGAATTGTTAGTTTATGATGAGTGTATTGGTGAAGAGGACGAGATCACATCACTCGCTTGCAAGTACCCCGCGATTCCGAGATTCCCTCTTCACGATGTGTATTTTATGTTTCTTATATATATATGATTCTTGGATATTTTGTTTATAGGTTTGCATGTAATTGACATTGACTCCACCTGGTTTCACAGGTTTGAGCATATCGACCCAACGGTTATGTTGAATGAGAGATAGTAGCTAGGTAACATGTGTCAAGTCTACACCCTAGTCACAGTGTGTCGTCAGTCATATTTGTTGTGTCATTGTTTACCTTGTTTTAATATTATTTAATTCTGAAGGGTTCATGATTATGAAAATAAATGTTTAAAATTATTGCATTATATAATGTTGGTATTTATTTAATTAATTTTAGACATTTTTGATAGAAGCTTTTTATTTAAATTAATTAATTAAATTAAATTTATTTAGTAAATTAAATTTAATCCATGGGGTTAAATTTATTTAATAAGTATTTAAAATTGATTAATTAAATATGTTTATTTAGAAAGTTGAAAAAAAGGGAATTTAATTCAATTTGGAATTTGAATTTGAACTAGAAGTAATTAAATTCAATTTGGAATTAAATTGAAATTTGAAATTATTAAATTATTTTGGGAAATTAAATGTGATTGTTTTAGATATTTTTTAATTGCCACATGTGTGAGTGAATTAATTAAGAAGTTGTTGGAAATTTATTCAAGAGGAAAATTTGGGTTTTTGGTTGAAAGAAGAGGAGAGTCTTCATGGGAGTATGAAGATATTTTTGGTGGAAGATATTTTTGGAGAGGAATGAAAATTTGAAAAAAGCACAGAATATTGTAGAGGTTTCTTGGCTGTAAGAAATTTAAAAGAATTGTTTTAGTATAGTTGTTGTGAATTTGGATACATAATTTGGTTTTGGAAATATTGTGTTGTTGGGAGGAAGCTGTGAAAGCTTTGGAAGAGGCTTGACATCAAAACTTCAATTCTTCAGAAGCTTCTTGATACAGGTTCTTTTCTTGTGAATTTAGATTTGTTTTGAAACCTATTTTGAAATTGTATTGTTGCAGTTAAATGTTGTGCTAGATCTGTTAAGGAAATTTAAAGCTTTTGTTATTGTTGTGAAGAAATTTAGAAAATATTAGTTACAGTAAAAACCAAAGAATATGAATTGTGATATTGGAGAAATTTATTAGATTTAAACTGTGAAACAAATCTAGAGGAATTTTTTTTAGATTTTTAGAAAATCAAACCTCTATAGTAAAAAGGAAATTGTGAAACCTTTGTGTATTTTATGGTGGAGAAACCCAGAAGATATTAGGAATTGATTGAAAACCACTGTAAGAAATTAGTAGTTTCCTTACCGGTGTTTAAATTTGAGTAAGCTAATCAAAAAGTTTATTTTAAAATCCTCTGTGAATTTGGGTGTTCTCTGGGAATTTTTATAATTTCACTTGTAGGTGTATGTTTTGGAAAAATTCCTCCAATTTACCTGTTTTGATGAAAGGCTTATATATATATATATATATTATATATATATATATATATTATATATATATATATATATATATATATATATATATATATATATATATATATATATATATATGTGTGTGTGTGTGTGTGTGTGTGTATGTGTGTGTGTATATATATGTTAACATATATACATACATATATAGTATATATATATATATGTAAATGTTTTATTTTTATTTGAAATTTAGGAAATCGTTGTACGATGAATTTTATCAAATTGTATTATGGAAATACATTTTTTTTAACTTCCGATTTCTGTATAAAAAATTTAATGGGAAAGGTTTTTTTTGTTATACTGGTTGGTGGGAAGGTCAAAGCCTTCCCCACCGCCCACCTCTTGGGGGAAGCGCCTGCCATGAGGAAGTGTGACCACCAATTAGAGGACGCGTTGTCCCATGGCAGCGCTGCCCTCCCTCTTGCCTGGGTGGCCGGACTGTACTTTGTACAACCAGTGCCCTTAATACCTTGTTTTATTTTTTTAAATAAAAACGGAAAGGATTTCGTCCGTCTTTTTTAATCCATTTCGGAAATCTCAAAATTATATATGGATTTGAAATATATATTATTTATATATGTTATATATGTGATTTGAAAAATAAGAGTTATTTATATATATATTTAATGAGTATATATCATAAGTATATATATACACAATTATATATTAAAATATAATTATGTATGTATACTTTATGAATATGTGTTAAATATATATTTTTATTTTTAAAATAGTTTTTATTTCAAAAGATATCATATTTTATGTTTAGATTGGAAAATGGAAGGAATTATTTGTAGAAGGAATTATGTTGTTTTTAAAAGTAATTTAAAATTTTGATTTTACTCGAGAGGCAATTTAATTGTTTTAATCAATTATTTGATAAGGAAATTGTTTTATTTACTATGAAATGTATTTGAAAGGGAAATGGATTTAGTATATCCAAAAATAGATTATTTCCTTGTAATTTCTTTGTAGTAATTATTTCCTTTGTGTTCATGTTTGGGGAAATGGGTCTTAAATATTGTGAGTCTTCCAGAGGTTCATAGAGGATGGGGGTTCTTGATATATTATGTTAGCCTATTTTGTATTTTCCTTGGGTAGTGCATGGTGCCTTGTCAGTAATTTAGCCGGTTTCCATGAATGGGGATGTTTTGTGTCTCCTTTGAGAGGAGTGGATTATGTGTTTTGTTGCTTCCAAGTGTTTGGAGTGAGTTTCATTTTATGTTGCCTCCTAGAGTTGGAGTGGTTGTTTTGTCTAGTTAATATGCACTTGGGATTCCCTTGGGGTTTAGTTTTGTATGGTATGTTGTCAAGTAGAAGAGTGGCTTTTGTTAGGCGCCAGAGCCCAAAGAGGTAAATTGGGTAACCTTCGAAGGTGGTTTAATCAAGTGGTAACTAAATTAATGCAGTTAGAAGATTAGGTAGCATTTCACACTAATCAAGATAAATTAACCACACTCATAGACACAAGTGCTCATTTAGGCTTGGGATGAGTGGGAAAGCCTAGAATGGAAAAGTCATCTATCTTATCCTTACGAGAGGTATTTGATTCTGCATGAGTGAGTATGGGGGCCTGGATTCGGTTGAGGTCACCAGGATTACCGGAGCCTATGAAGATTCCCAAAGGATATCTCATGACGAGTTGTGATGACAGTTTGTCTAGGACAACAATTGGTTTTTGTTTTATGTGTATGGTTTTCTTAATATACTTTATCTATTTCATATCTGGAAGCAATTTGACCTATGTCAGTGATGTGAGAGTTGTACTTGTATAGTTCATTTGATTGGTTGTGTCAGTATGAGTCAACTTGTGGTTAGTGGTTGTAGAATTTGTCCATGTTATGTTGCTACTATCTCCTAGCATGGGGGGTGGGCCTTTGGGTACCACTTGGTTGGGTGGAACATGCACCGTACACCGTTGGGTCCCCCTTTGATCTTTAGTACTTGGTGGTGAGATATCTAGTTGGAGAGCTCACAGTTCCTATTTTTAATTCAAGTAATGTATTTAATTCAATTTGAATCATGTTATTTTACCCCTCATTTGTATTCGAGGTGGATTTATGTATATTGTAACACATTTGTATTATTGCCTCATTCTTGGAATGAGTGATGTAACCTTTTGATTAAGTTAATGAATATGGAGTTTGGTTGTATATCTCTTTATGTTATGTTGTATCTTTATGTTGTTTAAGTACTCATTTCTTATTGTCATTAAATGTTATGGATGTATATTGATGTATGTGCGGGTTTAAGTAATCTTGGTTACGTAGCCTTAGAGGTTGTTGTCAATTGTTGGTGAATGTGTATGTTAATCACACTTTAATAAATAAAAAATTGTATGCTTAAGTAGTGAATTTCAACTTCCTTTAGGGTTATGTGGCAAGGCATTACACATGGTATTAGAGCCAGGTTTAAACAGTGGGTACTTTGGGATTATGATGTACCCATTAAACTTAGTTGCATAGGTTTTCAAGTGTTACCTTGTCTAATACCCTTATGTGTCTGTGTAGGATTATGCCTCCCAGACACAGAAGAGGTAGAGGATGAGGACGTGGCTAGGTAGGCGGTCGCGATGGGAGTCGGCATGACTCTCCACCTCATGTTACACATATTCCAGATCAGGAGGAGCAATAGGCATCACAGAATGGCCCAGGGGCGGTGATAGACAGCAGGATCCTCCAAGGATCGAAGTTGTACGTAGAGCATTTGAGGAGGCATTAGCACTCCTTGGTCTGAGACAGGTAGATGTATAGGGTAATCCTGGTGTGAGGACAATTCCGGCACAGACAGTGAATTTAACCTCTACTCATATGAGATATTCTCTCAGGGCACAACCACCATGGTTTGATGGAGTAGGTAGTGGATTAGAGGCTGAGACTTGGCTTATAGGTCTCGATCAGTGCTTTTTTATGCACCCGTACGATAGTAGTACTAAAGCGTGATGCACTATCATGCACCTGCGGGGGTTTGCATCCACATGGTGGAGGTTGGAGGAGTAGAAGCTCCACATTGATATTAATACAGTGTCCTAGGAGATATTTCTTGAGCTCTTCAGAGCCCACTTCCTTTCTACCATTGGTGTTAGCGTAGAGGCGATGAGTTTCATTCCTTACGACAGCTAGTCATGACTGTAGACCAGTACGAGAGATGTTTCTACGAACTTAAATAGTTCGCAGGAATAGTTGATGATGAGGGGATGCTCGTTCAACACTTTGTCAAGGGCTTGAATGCCCGTATTAGTGGTGGTGTGAGGATCTTTGAACCTAAATCTATGGAGACAATTGTAGAGAAGGAACAACTTGTGGAGGAGAATTTGACTGTGGCATTGGGAGGCCATATAGGTGTATTTATTAGCAGTGGTTCAGGAGTTGGGACTAGTGCACAAGGGGGACAAACACAGGGAGCTATGCCTCCTAAGACACAACAGGGACCAGCACAGAGTGGTCAATAATAGGTATCTCAGGGGAAACGTAAAGGTTTCCATCAAAGACAGGGAAACAAGAACTGGAGGTGCATGAAGCATTTCAACTCTGAGCAACCCGCTCAGAGCTTTCAGTCCACTTTCAGAGGTAGTGCACAACAATCTAGCGCATCAGCTGGAGGCATGGATTATGGTAGAGGCACTAACTGTTTCACATGTGGCTAGCAGGGTCATATTGCTAGAATGTGTCCTAACAAGGGTACATTTGGATTCACACAGAGACCAACGAAATTTGCACCGACAGTGGGGGATGCAGGCAGAGGCCATCGTGTATTCGCAACGGTTGATAACCGTTAGGCAGAGCATCAGGGTACCGTCATCGAGACTTATGGTATGTTATTGGGTAATCCAATTACCATCCTATTTGATTATGGAGAATCAGACTCCTTCATTTCTTCTTTCGTAGTGTCACATTGCAGACTAGGGGTCGTAAGGCAAGTTGATAGGTGGTGGGTCGAGTTAGCTTCTGGTGTGAAAGTTGCATCAAATTATTTAGTACCTGAGTGTAGATTGGAGGTTGGACCTCTCCTTACTACATTGGTTCTATGAGTTCATATGACATTGGGTTCATATGACATTGTCATAGTTATGGATTGGTTAGAGGCTCATTGAGCAATTATAGATTTTTGACATAAGTTGATTCAGTGCATTAATGCATCTGGTAGTGAGGTGGTTATTGAGGGGGTTCAAAGGCCGATATCCTTGAGGATTATCTCAGCTATGTAGTTGAGAATATGTGTACAATAGGGATGTCAGTTGTTCATTGTTACAGTGGAGGATTTGGGATTAGGAGATGGAGAGGAGAAAGTCTCTCTCGATAGTCACCCCATTCTTCAGGAGTACTCAGATGTCTTTCTAGATGATATTCCAGGGATGCCACTGTGGAGAGATATATACTTCAAGATAGACCTAGTACCTAGATCAGAGCCCATTTCACAAGATCCTTACTGTATGACCACTCAGGAGCTGAAAGAGCTTTGCTTGCAACTTGAGGAGTTGTTAGAAAAGGGCACCATTTTCCCTAGTGTTTCTCCATGGGGAGCACCGGTTATCTTAGTGAAGAAGGACGGTTCACTTCGGTTATGCATTGACTACTGACAGTTGAACAAAGTGACTATCAAGAATCGGTATCCACTTCCTAGGATTGATGACTTGTTTGACCAGGTCAAGGGTACTACAATCTTTTCAAAGATTGACCTTAAGTCGGGTTATCATCAACTTCATATTTTTGACTCAGATATCCATAAGACGACATTTCAGATGTGATATGGTCACTACGACTTCATAGTATTACCATTTGAGTTGACGAATGCGCCTTCTATGTTCATGAGTCTGATGAATGGAGTATTCTGTACATACTTAGACAAATTTATCCTTGTGTTCCTAGATGACATTTTGATATACTCCAGGACAATGGAGGAACATGAGGAGCATTTGCGATAGGTATTACAATGTTTACTGGATAATCAACTTTATGCTAACTTGTCGAAATGTGAATTCTTCGAGACTGAGATCAACTATCTTGGTCATGTGATCTCAGGGGAAGGCATATCGGTGGATCCTTCAAAGATCCAAGTGATCTTATATTGGCCTGTGCCCACGAATGTGACATAGATCTGTAGCTTTATGGGGCTTACAGGATATTACAGGAGGTTTGTACAGAGCTTCTGGAGGATAGGACATCCTATCACCTCCCTTCAGAGGAAAGGGAAGTGGTTTGGGTGGTCAGAGTAGTGCAAGACAAAATTTCAGATTCTTAAGGAGAAGCTGACCAGTGCACCAATACTAGCGATACCTGATCTGATAGGGGAATTTGTAGTATGTACAGATGCATCCTTGGAGGGGTTAGGAACAATGTTGATGCAAGAGGGTCGTGTTATAGCATATGAGTCATGAAAGCTCAAAGATCATAAACTGAATTACCCTACACATGATCTTGAGTTAGCAGAAATTGTCCATGCATTGACTAGATGGAGACATTTTCTTCTTGGGAACAGATTTGAGCTGCACAGTGATCACAGGAGCCTTCAGTATATTTTCACACAACCGAACCTTAATGCTAGGCAGAGGCGTTGGATGGAGTTTCTTTGTGAATATGACTTTGAAGTGAAGTATATTCAGGGAAAGGAGAACGTTGTAGCTGATGCACTCAGTAGACACAGGCATGAGATATCTGAGTTGACTCTTGTAGTGGATCTGCAAATTCAAATTCTTATTGCTCTTCCATCAGACAGTTGGTATCAGGATGTTAGGGTAGAGATTGAGGCAAGAAAAACTCTAGAGGGCAGGTTCTCAAGATATTCACTTGATATAGATGGTTTACTAAGACATACGAAACACATTTACGTTCCTTCAATAGGTGATCTTCGCACTCTAGTTTTGACTAAGGCGCATTGTGCACCTTATTCAGCCCATCTAGGGGTGAAGAAGATGAATTCAAATCTATGTCAGTTGTATTTCTATCCAGAGATGAAGTGCAATATTCTAGATCATGTAGCGAGATGTCTAGAGTGTCAGTGGGTAAAGGCTAAACACCAGCATCCAACAGGGCTTCTACAATTGCATCTAGTGCCGGAATGGAAATGGGATATGATCTCATTGGACTTCATTGTTGGTTTACCCAAATCCTCGTGACAACATGATGCGATTATGGTGATAGTCAATAGGTTGATGAAGGTAGCACACTTCTCACCTATTCGCTCTTCCTATAATGCGTCATCTGTTTCTAGAGTGTTCATGGAGGACATAGTGAGGTTGCACGGTATTCCGTGTCGGATTATTTCTGACAAGGATCCAGTGTTCACCTCAGCTCTTTGGACTTCATTACAGCATGCGATGGGGACACAGTTGAACTTCAGTTCAATGTATCACCCAAAGACAGATGGATAGACCGAGAGGGTCAATCAAATCCTTGAAGACATGTTGCATATGTATGTAATGGACCAGCAGACGCGATGGGAAGACTATCTATATTTGGTAGAGTTTTCTTACAATAACAGTTTCCAGAGTTCTATTGGCATGCCTCCATTTCAGGATTTATATGGGCGTCCATGTCATACCCCCTTGAATTGGGACCGACTAGAGGATAGAGTATTATTGGGTCCGAAGATGTTGCAAGACATGGAGCAGTAGGTGGTTCGGATTAGAGAGCATTTGGTAGCAACTCAGGATAGACAGAAGAAGAATGTGAATGCACATAGAGTGGATCGATAGTTTTTTGTTGGTGATAGAGTGTTCTTGTGGGTGCGTCCGCAAAAGCGTCCAATCCATTATGGAAAGGGTTCTAAGTTGGCACCTCGCTTTGTCAGACCTCTCGAGATACTCAAGAAGATTGGTCCAATTGCTTACCGGCTTGCTTTTTCGCCCAATCTTGCATGTATTCACGATGTATTTCATGTTTCAGTTCTTCATCCATACCATCCAGATATTTCTTGCATCCTTGATTGGAATTCTTTACAGGTAGAGGATAGGCAGCTGGCTTTGGAGCCTGTGGCCGTAACGGAGCGCATAACGCTCACTCTTCGGGGGCAAGATATTGATCAGGTTAGGGTCCAGTGGGATACTAGGGATGATGCTTCATCCACTTGGGAAGATGCAACTAGGATGAGGGAATTATATCCCTACTTGTTTGCAGGCTTCCAAGAGTAAGCCTTACTCTAGGGGGGAGGATGTAATACCCCCCCGTTTTAGCTTCCTGTTCAAACAACATTCCTTGCTTTGTTTTAGTTTCAGTTACTGTGATACTTTGCATAATTTATCATGTGTGTTATTTGATCGCTATTTATGGAGCGACGAACTATTTGTGTGATGTGGTGTATCTTATCTGATACTTTATTTGATATGCTTTAATTGGTGTAAAATACTTGTTGCTTTAACATGTTTATTGTTCATGAGATATTTGAGTATTATGAATTGTCAGTTTATGATGAGTGTATTGGTGAAGGGGACGAGATCACATCAATCACTAGCGAGCGCCCTGCGATTCTGTGATTCCCTCTTCACGGTGTGTATTTTATGCTGCTTATATAATATGATTCTTGGATATTTCGTTTATAGGTTTGCAGGTACATGACATCGACTCCACCTATTTTCACAGGTTTGAGCGTGTTGACCCAACAGTTAAGTTGAACGAGAGATAGTAGCTAGGTAACATGTGTTAGGTCTACACCCTAGTCACAGTGTGTCGTTAGTCGTATTTGTTGTGTCATTGTTTGCCTTCTTTTAATATTATTCAATTCTGAAGGGTTCAAGATTATGGAAATAAATGTTTAAAATTATTGTATTATATAATGTTGGTATTTATTTAATTAATTTTAGACATTTTTGATAGAAGCTTTTTATTTAAATTGATTAATTAAATTAAATTTATTTAGTAAATTAAATTTAATCCATGGGATTAAATTTATTTATTAAGTAATTAAAATTGATTAATTAAATACATTTATTTAGAAAGTTGAGAAAAGGGAATTTAATTCAATTTGGAATTAGAAGTAATTAAATTCAATTTGGAATTAAATTGAAATTTGAAATTATTAAATTATATTGGGAAATTAAATGTGATTGTTTTAGATATTTTTTATTTGCCACATGTGTGAGTGAATTAATTAAGAAATTGTTGGAAATTTATTCACAGAGGAAAATTTGAGTTTTTGGTTGAAAGAAGAGGAAAGCTTCTTCACAAGAGTGTGAGGATATTTTAGGAGGAAGATATTTTTGGAGAGGAATGAAAAATTGAAAAAAGCAAAGAAGATTGTAGAGGTTTCTTGGCTATAGGAAATTTAAAATAATTGTTTTAGTATAGTTGCTGTGAATTTGGATACATAATTTGGTTATGGAAATATTGTGTTGCTGGGAGGAAGCTGTGAAAGCTTTGGAAGAGGTTTGACATCAAAACTTCAATTCTTCAGAAGCTTCTTGATACAGGTTCTTTTCTTGTGAATTTAGATTTGTTTTGAAACCTGTATTGAAATTGTATTGTTGCAGTTAAATGTTGTGCTAGATATGTTAAGGAAATTTAAAGCTTTTGTTATTGTCGTGAAGAAATTTAGAAAATATTAGTTACAGTAAAAACCAAAGAATATGAATTGTGATATTGGAGAAATTTATTAGATTTAAACTGTGAAACAAATCTAGAGGAAAGCAAATTTAGATTTTTAGAAACTCAAACCTCTATAGTAAAAAGGAAATTGTGAAACCTCTGTGTATTTTGCGGTGGAGAAACCCAGAAGATATTAGGAATTGATTGAAAACCTCTGTAAGAAATTAGTAGTTTCCTTACTAGTGTTTAAATTTGAGTAAGCTAATCAAAAAGTTTATTTTAAAATCCTCTGTGATACTGTCACGGGGCTAGACCAATGCACGGATCGAATGCACCTTTTCTCCTCGGAGAGGTCTTCCACGCGCGGCACTGCTCAACCTTACTCACGACTCCCTTTCGGACAAGCCCTTTCTTGTTCACAGATTACGCCTCATCCCTTAACCAGCGAGTCCTCCTTTATTGAGGCACTCGACTTCTACCAATGCAATGCGGAATCTTGCACTAGCGAGCTACGCCGAGCTCTTACTTTGCATGCTCCAAACATGACTTACTTATGTTCACCTCCTTGAACGACTGCTGCATCCAATGCAGGCTTGGTGATTCCACCGAGTCTTCATCCTTTGTGTCCCCCATAAGACAACTGATTACTAAACCCGTTCACCTTGAACCCTTGAGCTGGTCCTTCACGTGGATGCGCTCCCGGAGCACTTCCCGATCCAACACCCAACTCCCTGTGAGTTCCTTTCTAGCTCATGGGGACTTGACTTCCCCCTTACTCCATTTGGGTGTTCTTTGGAAATTTTTATAATTTCACCTGTAGGTGTATGTTTTGAAAAAATTCTTGCAATTTACCTATTTTAAAGAAATTATTTTATATATTATATATACATATATATGTATATATATGTTAACATATATACATACATACATACATACATATATATATATATATATATATATATATGTATGTATAAATGTTTTATTTTTATTTGAAATTTATGAAATCGCCGTATGACAAATTTTATCAAATTGTATTATGGAAATATGTTTTTTTGAACTTTCGATTTCCATATAAAAAATTTAATGGGAAAGGTTTTTTTTGTTATACTGGTTGGTGGGAAGGTCAAAGCCTTCCCCATCACCCACCTCTTGGGGGAAGTGCCTGCCATGAGGCAACGCGACCACCACTTGGGGGGACGCGCTGTCCCATGGCAGCGTTGCCCTCCCTCTTGCCTAGGTGGCCAGACTGTACTCTGTACAATCGATGCCCTTAATACCTTGTTTTATTTTTTAAAATAAAAACGGAAAGGATTTCATCCGTCTTTTTTAATCCGTTTCGGAAATCTCAAAATTATATATGGATTCAAAATATATATTATTTATTTATGTTATATATGTGATTTGAAAAATAACAGTTATTTATATATATATTTAATGAGTATATATCATAAGTAAATATATACACAATTATATATTAAAATATAGTTATGTATGTATATTTTATGAATATGTGTTAAATATATATTTTTATTTTTAAAATAGTTTTTATTTCAAAAGATATCATATTTTATGTTTAGATTGGAAAATGGAGGAATTATTTGTAGAAGGAATTATGTTGTTTTTAAAAGTAATTTAAAATTTTGATTTTATCGAAGAGGCAATTTAATTGTTTTAATCAATTATTTGATAAGGCAATTGTTTTATTTAATGTGAAATGTATTTGAAAGGGAAATGGATTTAGTATATCCAAAATAGATTATTTCCTTGCAATTGCTTTGTAGTAACTATCTCCTTTGTGTTCATGTTTGGGGAAACGAGTCTTAAATATTGTGAGTCTTCCAGAGGTTCATAGAGGATGGGGGTTGTTGATTTATTATGTCAGCCTATTTTGTATTTCCCTTGGGTAGTGCATGGTGCCTTGTCAGTAATTTAGCCATTTTCCACGAACGGGGATGTTTTGTGTCTCCTTTGAGAGGAGTGGATTATGTGTTTTGTTGCCTCTAAGTGTTTGGAGTGAGTTTCATTTTATGTTGCCTCCTAGAGTTGGAGTGGTTGTTTTGTCTAGTTTGTATGCACTTGGGATTCCCTTGGGGTTTAGTTTTGTATGGTATGTTGTCAAGTAGAAGAGTGGCTTCTGTTAGGCGCCAGAGCCCAAAGAGGTAAATTGGGTAACCTTCAGAGGTGGTTTAATCAAGTAATATCTAAATTAATGTACTTAGAAGATTAGGTAGCATTTCACACTAATCAAGATAAATTAACCACACTCATAGACACAAGTGCTCGTTTAGGCTTGGGATGAGTGGGAAGGCCTGGAATGGCAAGGTCATCTATCTTATCCTTACGAGAGGTATTTGATTCCACATGAGTGAGTATGGGGGCTTGGATTCGGTTGAGGTCACCAGGATTACCGGAGCCTATGAAGATTCCTAGAGGAGATTTCATGACAAGTTGTGCGATGACACTCTGTCTAGGACAATAGTTGGTTTTTGTTTTATGCGTATGGGTTTCTTAACATACTTTATCTATTTCATATCTGGAAGCAATGTGACCTATGCCAGTGATGTGAGAGTTGTACTTGTATAGTTCATTTGATTGGTTGTGTTAGTATGAGTCAGATTGTGGTTAGTGGTTATAGAATTTGTCCATGTTATGTTGTTACTATCTCCTAGCATGGGGGGTGGGCCTTTGGGTACCACTTGGTTGGGTGGAACATGCACCATACACCTTTGGGTCCCCCTTTGATCTTCAGTACTTGGTGGTGAGATATCCAGTTGGAGAGCTCGCAGTTCCTATTTTTATTTCAAGCAATGTATTTAATTCAATTTGAATCATGTTATTTTACCCCTCATTTGTATTCGAGGTGGATTTATGTGTATTGTAACACATTTGTATTATTGTCTCATTCTAGGAATGAGTGATGTAACCTTTTGATTAAGTTAATGAATATGGAGTTTGGTTGTATATCTCTTTATGTTATGTTGTTTAAGTACTCATTTCTTATTGTCATTAAATGCTATGGATGTAAATTGATGTATGTGTGGGTTTAAGTAATCTCGATTACTTAGCCTTAGAGGTTGTTGTCAATTGTTGGTGAACATGTATGTTAATTACACTTTAATAAATAAAAAATTGTACGCTTAAGTAGTGAATTGCAAATTCCTTTAGGCTTATGTGGCGGGGCATTACAAGGAGAGTGCATTGGAATGAAGAAAAGGTAAAGTAACATTAAGACAGGTATCAATGATTTCATCCTCTTGCACCAAAATATCTTTAGAAGGAATTTTAGGAGAGGGATCAAGAAAGAATAATAAGAAAGGAGACAAGAACTCACTTTCACATGCTTGTAAGAGAACTTCTTGAAGCTTCTTAATGAAGCTAAAAAGAGATAGAAGGAAGAAAGACAAAAAATACATTTTGAAATAGAGATATAGACATGTCAGCTGATCTAGAGCAATCCGGGGGTGACAAAACTAAGAAAAACTAAAAATCTTGATTTTTAGATTTTTTCGGTATTTTCTAGGTTCTAGTAATTTGCATTTTAGAGGTCTTCAAAGCCAAATTTGGGTTTGAAACTTGCGCTAGTCCCTATAATTTAGCTATCAAAGGAAAAAAAAATTAGACACTTAATTAGTCCTCTTGGAGACCTTTCCAACAGTGTAAAAAGTTTTGAATACCGAGCACTGAGTCAAAAATTATGACCCCACCAAGTTGGGGTAAATAAATTCCTAGTTTTTCGATTCATGTTAGGTTCACCAAAATGTAGAGAAGGGGGATTCACTACTCATGACTCTCTTTATTCTCAAGAGATTCCCAAGGGGATAACTTCCCTAAACTACCTCAAGGAATAAAGAGAGAATTCCAGAACTAGAAAGAGTAGGCCACAAAGGTTTCTCGGACAAACTAGCGAGTTTTTGGCCAAAGAATGTCAGCACAACGAATGAACGAAAACACTACATGCTAGAGTCGTAAATGCATGCTAGCATCTCGTATGGATAGAAGACCAAGAATGTCACAAAAAACACAAAGTGACTACTTCCACTTTGACTGCTAGAAACTCTTAGAATGCAAAAAAGTAACAAAATATGATAGAATTGAAATGAAGTAAATGATAGAACTAAAGAGGATAGGGAAACAAAATGCTCACAACCCAAGTAATGAAGCCTCTAGCAATTATATATCTTCAATACCTGGACACATAAGATTGAGGGAAAATGTTGGGGTTGTATAGGGGTTTACCTTAGGAAAACCCCCGTTTTGGTGTTCCCACCTCCATAAATAGCTAGATAGATAGATAGAGATAATAAGCATAAATGAAATGAATGCAAGAGTGATAAAAGCAATTCCAGCTTAAGGAGGAGAACCCGTATCACAAGGATGTGAGAAATCTCAGTATGCTCACAAGCACAAGATAAAAGAGATATCACCTGCAAGGCTTAAGGAAGCCAATGAGAGCAAGGACGAAAGAGAGGGCTATGAGAGCCAAGCGAGCTGTAAAGAGAATTGTAAGAGCTTGAGAGTGTTGCAAAGAGAGTTGCCAAGAGAGCATGAAAGTGCTATTGAAAGCTGTAGAGAGAGCTATGCAAGCTTGAGAGAGTGAGAAAGGAGAGGAGAGTTCAAGGTAGAACCCAAGAAACACAACTAGATTGAAAGGATAACTTTTAAAGAGAGGAGAGAAGGGAAACAAAGCTTCCCAAGCGGTTACAAAGTGTCTCGGGCCATTACCACCAACAAAAGTAGCTTACAAGTGGCAAACATGCTAAAAAATGGTTGTTTGAACGTTGAAACGTCGTAGGATGCTAACGTGGTGTGTAGAGGTCCACATGACGTGCTATTTTCCAGACACATCATGCTATAAAATGACACGAATGAGAAAAACACAAGGTTCAACACGAAGCTGACGCATGAAGGTGGCTGCAAAAAAGGGGTCTTTAAGCATCCTAAGAGGGGAAAAAGGCTGATGTAGGGGCTAAAATGAGTCTACACAAGTTCTAAGGGAGTGGACACTAAAGTAGATACAAGAATGTATGTGAAATTGCAAGGGGTACAATTTTACGATATTATACTTACAACATAGTGGGTATACCAATTACATCCTATACAAAAAATATGTATTGACATTCATAAACAATATAACTTGAAACCCCATATATTCACTTATAGCTTAGTGTGTAGAAAATTTACATCATATACAATAGATAGGCCTTCTGAGGCATCAAGAATATAAGTGAAACCCAACAGGTTATGCACTTACATCAGATTGGATATAACAATCACATCGTATACAATAAATAGGCATTAACAAACAAACAATATAACTTAAAACACTTGATATTATACACTTACAACACAATCAGTATAACAATTACATCTTATACAATACAAATGCATTGACTGTACACATAAACAATATAACTTGAAACCCCATATGTGCACTAATATATCAATGGGTATAACATTTACATCGTACACAATAAATACTCATTCCCAAGCATAAAAAAAACCTAAAAACCTTGTAGGTTATGTACTCACACAATAGTGGGTGTAACAAGTATATCATATACAACAAATATGCATTAAGAGACATATAGAAAATAATTGAAATACATTACATCCTATAGGACAAATATATGTAAAAAATACAACAGATTTGCACTTACAACACACTAGATAGAACACATACATCGTATACAACATATAGGTATTGGTAGGAATAAACAAAATAATTGAAAACCCAATAGAATATGCACTTAAAGCAAAGCAGGTGTAACATTTACATCTTATACAAGAGATGGGCATTCACAACATAAACAATAGAACTGGAAACCATAAAGGTTATGCACTTACGTAATAGTGCGTGTAACAATTACATCGTGTATAACAAATATGAAATGAGAGGCATAAACAATATAATTGAAAACCTCATATATGCACTTAAATCATAACAGGTAGGACATCTATATTGTTTATAATATATGTGTTTTCACATGCATAAAAAATAAAGCTTAAAACTCCCTATAGCTTCAAACCCCCTATATATGCATAAATAAATTTGACATTGTATTGAGAGACATAAACAATGTAACTAAAACCCCTATTGGTTATGCACTTACAACATAGTGGGTATAACAATCACATCGTATATAACATATATGCATTGAGAAGCATAAACAATATAAGTGAAAACACCATATGTATGCATTCCCAAGTATAAACAATATAGCAACAAATTGCATTGACATGAACAATATAGGTTAAGACCAGTATAATACATGAAACTTTATACAATTTGACTATGCTAGTCTTCTACTGCTACTTCGTCTTCTTTTGCTGCTACCTCCAAAAAAATATTGTAGAGGATATAAAACTCAGAGGATAAAACATTATGAAATTGAGAAAGATTGAATGGTTGTGATGCATATTTGAATTGGTAAATTTGTTATATGTTTAATGCTTAATTATTTGGTATGGAGTCTTTAATTTTTGTCATCTTCTTTTCAAATTTGAAACATGTTTGGGTGCCTTAAATTGCAATGTTTGTATGAAATTGCCATAAATTGCAAAGTGGATTGGTTTGGTTTGAATGATTTAATGGTGTGAATTATTTCATTTTTCTCCTCTTAATATAATGGGATCTTTGGTGGCCTTATAACTTTTCATCAGTGGATGTAGGGGGGCATGGTGGAGGAAGTGACTAGTAGGTGGGTAGTTGAATTTGATAGATGAGACACATGACCATCTTTTATATTACAATAGTATTAAGTTACTAGGAAACATGGATGTTAGATGGATCTGATTTGGTTTTGTGATGGGACAAATGAGTTTTATCAATATTCACATAGTAGTTATTTTTAGGAAAATAGATAGTTTAAAAGGGCAGTCGATGATATGTACTCAAGACTCTTTGTTTTATGTCTTTTAAATTGTGGGTGCTAATTTTGATGCTACGGTCCATAACAAAACAACTTGGATTGCTTCTAGATTGTGTTAAATGGTTAAGACTCTTTGTTTTATGTCTTTTAAATTGTGGGTGCTAATTTTGATGCTACGACTCATAGCATAACAATTTGGATTGCTTCTAGATTGTGTTAAATGGTTAAGACTCTTTGTTTTATGTCTTTTAAATTGTGGGTGCTAATTTTGATGCTACGACTCATAACATAACAATTTGAATTGCTTCTAGATTGTGTTAAATGATTAATGAATATTTTCTGACATGTATAATTGTGATGATATATCTCTTTTTAAAACAAATACAAACTATTTATAAAACAAATTTTATTTATACAATGACCAGTTTAATTTTTGAATAAAATTTGTTTTACCAACTGATTAAACAAATGCTCCATTGCGAGGCCCATTGAAGACACTCCCCCCTAACACAGAGATAGAAGACACCCAAAGTGAAGAGACGTGGGAGTAGGTATTTTAGTTGTAAACGCAAATCCACGCAATTCATGCAAAATTTGGAGAGCCAACGTCAGCAAAAAGCACATGCATCAAGTCATCGTAGACTTGGATTCCTGGCCTAAAAAGACGCCAAGGGTCGCGTACGCCATAGTCAGTCTGGGTAACAAGTAAAAATAGAGGAGTGGAAACGACAGGTAGGTGAAGAAGGAGCTGAGAGACATAGATGATGGTGGAACTGGGAGTGGGTATCCATTGTTGTGATCGCCCGCCGGCGCCGATGTTCGATGCTTTACCTACAGCGGGGGAAACAATAATCAAGTCCACTAGCACATAGTACATATAATACTAATACTACACACCTTTTCAGGCGTTGTTCTCGCTCAGTTTGGGATTGTGCAACTGTAGCACGATCTTCACCGTTTTCCACTCTGTGTTACGCTCCATTCAACAGATCGGAAGGTACTTTACGTAATGGAAATGGCTTGTGGTGCTCCTACTGCGGCGTTTCAGATTGCCGGAGGCAGCTCTGCATTAAGCGGGGCCAAGTGTATTAACTCGCCGACTCTAAAATTGGCTTCTAAGGGGTATGCCTCCCGACTGGAGATGAAGCCCTTGCTTCACTTGGCTCCACAAGCCGTCAAACGAGCTCCGGGTACGCGGCCCATCCACTCGTTATGTTAGATCTGCTTGCTATGTGTATTGTTTGATGGATTCGACCTCTTAATCTAGGCATTCTGTGGATCTGTAATAATGGTTACTTCTTCTTCTTGTCTTCTTTTTACAATGTTTTGTTTGAGGCTTCTTTTATGCGACTCCTTCGCCCGGGTGGTTGGGGATTTTCTAGATTCATCTCTCAAGTACTTGTTTTTCTTCGGGACACTCAATTAGTTGGCATCAGTAGCTACAAGATTCAATTTTCTTTTGGTTTGTTAGGCCGCTACCTTAAAATGGCAGAGAGTTGTCTTTTTTCTGTTGAGACCCCCGATCAGTACGTGGATGTAACAAATACTCTTAGCTGAGAAGTCAACCATTTTATTCAAGCTGAAATTTGAACTTGTTTTATCGTGGACCGCTATATGACGGCTTTGCAGGCAATTAATACTCCATGTTGTTAACAGAAACGAAATGCCAATTGCCGTGCCCTGTCCTGTGTTCTTGGAAACCTAAAGGTCTTCTTAAAAAGCTTTGCCATAGTTTATCAAGCTTGAATTTTGAAATCAGTTTATTGTCAGGTTAGTCGTCATTGAGACTAATTTTGACCGCATACAATTCTGAAGTAACTGGGGTTTTATTCAGAAACATCACTACCTTCTATCCAAGCTGAAATAAGAATTATTTGGAGCAAATATGTATTTTAAGAAGTTTAGAGACCCTGGCAATTTTTTGAAGTTTTGAATTTTTAATGGGTCAAGTTTGATCCAAGCTAAACACAATTTTTCATTATTCTTCATATTACTTATCAAGAAATGGCAGATTCTCAAAGAAAGAGTATTGTTTCATATACATTTATTAGAGTTCTGGTAAATTTAGGAAAAATGAACACAAGCTGCTGTACCCACATTCATATCAGAGCTCGGGGCTTTGGCTGTATTTGAAGAGCCTTATGATACCATCTTGAAGATGGTGCTATTGTCTTATACCAGACCACGACTCTTTCCTGATGACATCTCAAACACGTTATCAGGGATCATTTAGCAGACAGCTTAATACAATAGAGAAAACTTATATTTTTGAGTAGGGGTAGATATGATTTACCCTCCCATTTCCTCTCTTTTTGTTGTCCATATCTGGTGGCAACAGATCATCCTTTGTATTGTACCTTCAACTATTTGGATATTTATTTGTTTAACCTAATTTATGTAGGTTTTTGAACCCTGATATCTGGTGGCATCAGATCATCCTTTTGTATTGTACCTAACTGTTTGGATATTTATACATGAAAAGTTATGTATTTAAGGTGTTAATCCCTGATAAATGGTGGCAGCAGATCATCCTTTGTAGTGTGCCTCCCATTATTTGTATTGTATTTTTATATGTAAAACCTTATGTATTTAAGGTTTTGATCCCTGATACTGGATTCTGCTGAAAACAGATGCATATACCTGTATAAGGTCCTGATCCAAGTATGGTCTGTTTACGGGTACCATACTAACTAGCAAATATAGGTTCATCTGAGTAGCAAAACGTTCCTTTCTGCAGGATCTGCTCGGGTAATGCCTGGGTTAGTCTATCGTGACTGGTCATACATGCTCTGGTAGTACTAGGGGCGAGTCCATCCGAGGTCCCAATTTTCTTTTTTTCAATGAAAAAACTGAAACAAATGTAAAACCTGAACATTGCAACATGTAGTTTGACTACTAACTACTGCTCTTGTATGAACGTATGCTTTGTACAGCAGCACCAAACCCAGGTAAAAACAATCAGTAAACTGCAGTTCCTAAATCCGAACCAGCAATTCAGGGTTTGAGGTTCATACCTCTGTTTGATCCATTTTATCTCATCTTAGGTAAAAGATGCTTCAAACTCTACTTTACTTTTATTTTTGTCAACGTGTATTGAGTTCTATTAATCAATTTGGCATATCTACAGATATTCATATAATTTCTTTTGCTTTCTGAATGCCCTTTAACCTGATATGTGTTTACAAGTAATTTGTGTATAAATGGATCTTGCTTGCTTAAAAACATAAAAAACATATCATATGACATAGCGTGATATGTGTATTACTAGTAGTTTATCATATAAATGGGTCTTGTTTGCTTCAAAACACAAAAAAAGATGATATAACGAATAAGCTAAAAATATCCTCTATTCAATGAAATGGGATTTTAGTATTTGCTATAAATTGTTTAAAAGCACAAAGATTTAAGTCGAAGTACCAAATTTGGGTATAGGCAATGGCTCTAGAAAATGCAGTGAAAATTATTCTTTTGCAAGAAAAATTTCAAAGTTTTGGAAATATATATTAAAAAATGTTGATGTGATTAATTTTCCGTGGCGGTGAATTTTCCGACGGTGAATTTGCCTGATGCCATAGACAACATCGCTATAGATAAAATTATATTTATCCATACAAGTATGGAAAACTATACATGCAGCTCACATGCCATCGTTGCAACGAATTAAACATCTAGATATCTAATTGGAGAATTATGTGGCACTTAAGTCACAAATATTGTTTTAAACCTTCCTTTGTAATCTGCTTTTAAGGCATTTATGGATGATAAAATTCTGTTTATCCATAGGAGTATGGCAGGTTATTAGTCAGATCAAGAAGTCCTTTCTGCAACAAATCAAACTCCAATTCAGGTATCAAATTTGAGAATTATGTGAACTGAAGTTGCAGGCACTGTTGTTGACCTAGTTTGTAATCGTCTTTCAGGACATTGATGGTGTTATTACACCCTCATAGAAGGGCTAAATCTCACAAAGTTTGACGTAGAAATCCAGAAGTTCTTTTCAGTGCAACAACTTCCAACTGATTTTATATTTTTCCTTGAATGCATTCTTTCTGCAACACAAGGCACTGAAAAAGACTTCATAGGAATACTAGTTTTGTGGTCAACATTGGCAGGCTGTATCTCCTAATTCATGCAAATCTATACAGGCAAGTTGTCAGGTTCGAATTTGTCATGATATATCTCCTTGCTCATAGATCTTAAACTGATGAGATTCTTTACAGAGAAACTTTAGGGAATCTACTTCATAATGTAACATGTTATTCTTGATTCTGATACTCCTATGAGAAGTTTACATTCTGGAACATAAAATATTGTTTTCTATATTTGTACGTGATTTGGCCTTACTCTGATACCATTTACTGTTCCTCAATTCCACAAGACGAATACACAAAATAAGATAATCAGAAATGTACTCGTTATGAATAATAATATGACTTCTTTTATCGACACAGTAAAGAAGGATCCTAATAGTAGAGAAAGGCTCACCTGCAACCAAACATGAAGGAAGATTTCTTCAAGATGTAAAACAAAAAAAATAGTATAATAGTGAATTATGTTGTTCTGCTTGAATAGATATGATAATGACTTAAGTTATGTTTTTCCAAAAACAGAATATGCCTATTTATATGACTTGCAAGGATGTCCAACTCCATGGTCAATGCACTCAAGACTTAATTAATGTGTTGGACATCATAATCGTAATTAAGCTTAACTAATTGACCAAACTATTAAAACTTCATAACATGAGATAATAGCTATATTGACCGTTGGGGGGGCAACATTCCTTACCCCTTAGAAAGATTTGCCTTGGACTCACTGGTTCTGTGGTGGCCTATTTGATTTGTGTGCTGCTTGTATGATGAGTTATTCTTCTATTGTGTCTTTTACTTCTGATACATTTGTTAGGTCATTTTGGACTCAACCCTCTAATTGGCATTGAGGAATAGAAAAGCATATCTGACAACATTATATAAATTGCAATGATCCCCATTTTCATGGACAATGCACTCCTGACTTAATTTGTAAGGGCTCCTAGTAAGCCATTGAAAGAGCAGAATAAACCTGTATTTATATTTTATTTTTCCTTAATTCTATCTTTATGTAAATTGTTTTGATACAATACAATAATTCGTCATTTCTTTACAGTTGTCAATGTAACTTATCTGTAGCAACAATAGTGCAAACTGCAAACTACAATTTGAATTGATTGCAAAGTAACACTTGAGTTTACATTTTTATTTCAAATTGCATGACAACAAAGTAAGATATTTCTTAAATTCGTTGTATTCAAGCAAACATTTCTGAAAATACAAATAGAAGAAAATTATTTACAAACATATGCATTTTGCTTTAATGAAGTACATATTAATTTGTCCCTAATTTAAATACATCGCATTTCAGTATGATGTTCACCCATCGGTAAACAAGACACAGAATATCAAATTTTACAAACAAAAAATCTCTCATGTATAAAAAACACAGTAAAATTCTACCAATCCAGCCATGCAAATAAAGAGGCATGGGTCGCCACCCAGCCATTGTCATCATTAGGTGTGTAACCCTAACCAGCCCACAAACCTGAAGGGATCCACTAAACAACAAACCTGACAGAATACTCTTACAAGGATACACAAAGGAATCTAAAAATGATCCTATTAGGATAACACCTAGGACAACCCATGAAGCCACCTCATAGACATGTGGGGTTTCCTACTTTTGCAACACCAAAATAACCATAACAGCAACAAAAAAATAACCCAAAAGAGAATACAAGTTTCTGCCACCCAAGCAGTCAACAACTGGAGGAGAGGATGTCTTCGGTCACATAATTTAGATTTTCCGAAACAATCTCAAACTTTCTTCGATTCCTGCAGACCTTGTTCCTCCAACATCCTCATAAGGACCAAAAAGCAACTCTCCCGACAGCCCCAAGTCCAATAGGGTATTTAGAACCAAGGGATTAGCAAGGAGCCTCCAAGGGATTATCTTCACATTCTCTCATAAACCAGCATACAACCAAACCTGTATACAACCAATCTTGCAAATCCATAAAAATTTAACTGGGATGAACCTGAGAAAAATAGAGACAAACAAGCCATCATAAAAGATCAACATGGCAACCTCAAACACGACTCATAATTTTAAAGCTGTCTTACGTAAAAGGATACACAGTTGAATCATTAGGCACTCCTAGATAACATCATGGACTGTGGAAAACCTGTACCAACTATAATTTTAAAGTAATTCAGTCTCAAAGGCTCAACCAAACACAAAAAAATTGAAGATTTAATCAACTTCAACATAATTAAAAGGGCAAAAGAGAAGAGCAAGGAAGTCTGTAACACATGATTCAAGAGAGAATTAAAAAAAATGCAATTAAATGGCAATGGGGACCTACCTTAACTCCACCGTCTGGCTACTCTTGCTCCACTAGCTCCTTTCTCTTTTCTCCTCTAGTTCCTCCTCTCTCCTCTAGCTCCCTTATCTTCCAAAATCAACCAAAAGTTTGTACAAAAATAAATTTTCAGCTTATATAGAGGGTACATTCTTTTTGGCCAATGGAAAGGGGCACGTGCCCTTTTTCTTTCCTTTCTTGCATGAGGTCCTTTTGGGGTTACTAAACTTCTAGGGACTCAACTTATGGTTAAAAGGTCCCTCCTGGAAACAGTTTTCTAGTACTACACACTTGTTAAAGAAGGGGTATAAGGATGAAATCCAGATTTACATTTTTATTGTCTTTTCAATTCCCTAGGACATGGGTTAGAAGGTGTGCATCTAAATGAACCTCTTCTTTCCTAATCCCTAATCTCCTAGCCGACTAATAATAGGGTTTTTGAAAAAAAGAAAAAAACTAAAAGTGTTTTGGGAATAGAAAGTGAAAGTGATGGGCAATGTGGTTTTAGGGGTTCCCCTTATCCCCTCTTCATTTTTCCACTGCACCTGAAATCTGCACACTCATTACACGTATCAGTAAGTCCAAGTGAGATAACATATACATAAAATCCTCAAATATCGAATTAGTCTGTACATATATCTAAGTATGATATCACTACACATACGTTGAACACATCATAATTGGATAGCAGAGTAATCATATCGTGAAAAGGCAGCATCACATCATATATTTAACTAACCATTATTTTGCGTTATGTTAATAATGATCCATGCCACAAATTATGCTTAAGCATTCATGCATCACAATTGCTAAGTGCAATAAGAGATAACTACAAATGGTTCATTGGTATGTCTAGAAAACACATGTGCACACATGGTGAAACCAAAGTCTGATGACTGAGATGATACTGTTACATTTATTATTTTATACAATCCAAAATCCATATACAGATTGTGAGACGGTCAAAATATACAAAGAAGCATAAAGCAGTAAAAGTCTATCAGTCCATGTTTCAAACTAGAGAAAAGAAAGGTGGAATGGGGTATCACATGGTTAATTTGTGTTGGTTATCTTAAGTCTAATCTAACCCAATTAATTGGCCTAGCAAACTATTAAGGCTTCATTACATGGAATGATAGATATGTTGGCCCTTGACTCTTGACTCATGGATTTTCTGGTGGCCATGTTTGATCAATGTGCCGCTTTTGTATTCTGTGGGTTTTGCTTTTATCGTACCTTATGATACATTTGCTAGGTCATTTTGGACTCAACACTCTATTACACGAGGAATAGAAAAACATATCCGGCAATTTTAGTACTGGTTTTTATCCCTGCTTTACAGGCATTGGTGGATATTCTGTACATGCAAATTAGGATCTGTGGGTACGGTATACAAATATTTGCACTAAAATTTTCAAATATATACTGTACTTTTGGAAAATTAATGCATCAAAATGTGATTAGCATTGCATGATATTAAAAATTTGACTTTAGGAGGGTGACAATTACTTTCATAATGATGATCTGTTAGTCTATGTTGTATCCTACATTATTAATTCAGCAAGTGCTGTATTTTGTACAGGTTTTGCAAAAGCATTGGCAGAAGATGATAATGGAAAATTATCTGAACTTGTAGTCTGCTTTGGGGAAATGTTGATTGATTTTGTCCCAACCATTTCTGGGGTATCGTTAGCAGAAGCACCTGCATTCAAAAAGGCTCCAGGAGGAGCTCCTGCCAATGTTGCAGTTGGCATATCAAGACTTGGGGGTTCATCCGCATTTGTTGGAAAGGTAGAAGATGATGATAGTCTGAAACTATAACAAATCAATTCACAATAAGATGTTTGGCCAATTGGATCTCAAACTCTGAAATGTACTCTGTAGCTGTTGCATTTCTCACATAAATTTTTACTTTTTAATATATTGAGTCAAAAGAGGGTACATCATATTTGTAACAGTTGATTTGTTTTATGTGTTATTGGTTAACCTATTTCAGCTGGTCAACTTACTAGCTTTTCCCTTTTTCATGGATAATCTGTGTCCAGGTGGGTGAAGATGAATTTGGATATATGCTTGCTGATATTATGAAAGAAAATAAGGTAGAGCACAGAGGCATTCGTTTTGATGCTGGTGCTCGAACTGCTTTGGCATTCGTAACATTAAGAGCTGATGGTGAACGAGAATTCATGTTTTTCCGAAATCCCAGTGCAGATATGCTATTAGATGCATCAGAACTTGATGTGGACCTTATCAAACAGGTAATGCTAGAAATCATAATTAGAAATAAATATTTCATGAAATATGTTTCAACATGCCTCAACTCATTAAGTTATTGATGAATCGTCAATGATCTGTCTGTCTTTGATCCTGTCATCCCATCCTGTCTAATTTTTGACATGGTCAAATGATTATTTCCGATTACAGGGAAAGATTTTCCATTACGGATCAATTAGTTTGATTGCAGAGCCCTGTAGGTCTGCACATTTGGCAGCAATGAAAATGGCTAAAGATTCTGGAAGTTTATTGTCCTATGATCCTAATCTGAGGCTGCCATTATGGCCTTCAGCAGAGGCAGCTCGGGAAGGTATTTTGAGTATATGGGATGAAGCAGATATAATAAAGGTATATCATTAGGTGTTTTGCTTTTGATATTTTACCATGCACATTGAGGACAAATCACATTCATTATACATTTTGGTAAATAACCATCAGTACTAAGCAAACAGATTAGATTTGGTAATAGTGCTTCTGTTTGTTGGGGTTCTTGTACCGCAGGTAAGTGAGGATGAAATAACATTTTTAACACAAGGCGAAGATCCATATGATGATAATGTTGTACGCAAGCTTTTCCACCGAAACCTTACGATGCTTCTTGTCACGGAAGGCCAAGACGGCTGCAGATATTACACAAAGGTATAATTGACCTTTGATATAATTATACTGTGATTTGTTAGGTTATGATTTGGCTTTTATGATACGATAACTGAAACATGAATTTGTCACTTGTTTAACAGGATTTCAGTGGTAGAGTTGGTGGTCTCAAAGTGGAAGCAGTGGATACGACAGGTGCTGGTGATGCTTTTGTCAGTGGTGTTCTTACCCAGTTGGCCTCTGACCTGACCATAATTCAGGTTTTTCCTTTTACCAGAAAAAATAGGGCTTATATTTTATGAATATAAAATAATATAAATCAAGAATTTGCATCGTATTGTAAGGCATTTTCTTCTTAATCAAGTAAGAAGGCTGTTTCTTTCTAATATTTATTGTAAAGCCATTTTTTCCTGATCAAGCAAGAAAAAGCTAGCACTTCTGCATATATAATATTAATTGTAAGGCTATTTTTTTCTAATCAAGAAAGAATCGCTAAAATGTCACTAACAAAATCAGTGAACGATTATCATTAACAAAATAAAAAAGACATACAGCATCACCCTTATTCCTTTTTGCGTCCGCTGAGAATAAACCTCCGATCTATTTCTATTCCAAAATCTCCTTCCAACTCTAAAATCTCCCCACATACGTATTCCTCTAGAAAATAGTTACATGCTGAAGAGTAATTCTTGCCGTACGCATCTCTAGGTTTTCAGAAAAATGGAACCTCTAATAATGAAAGAAATCCCCCACTCTAGCTTGGATACACCATGTATTATAATTGCCATCAATAAATCGGGCAACCATGATTTAACTTTTGTTGACAACTGGAAATATCAAATAAAAGCTGCATTCATAGTAACAGCCAGGCAATCTATCAAGTAACTGCCTATTTCCTGCTGCGGTGGAGTATTAAATGCCCTTGCTGTGGTGGAGTTTTAAATACCCTTTTTTAACCGCTCACCATCCTCTAAAGATTGTTCATCAAGTGAGATAACTTTGTAACTGTCGCTGACCATTCAGTTAGCCTCTGATTTGGTGGTGAATCATCGAATGATTTACATCAGAAATACACAATTCTAGTTTGAATTGGAAATACAGAACTTTGAGTTCTTTAAACACTTCATATTGAGCATCATAAGCATCATGGAAAAAATAAGTCTTGTTTGGACATGATCAATGTTATTGATTTGTAATTCCAAACAATCTGACTTTTATTGTTTCACTGCAGGATGAAACACGATTGAAGGAGGCACTTCAGTTTGCTAATACCTGTGGTGCAATTACTGTTACTGAAAGGGGGGCGATCCCAGCTTTGCCCACAAGAGAGGCAGTACTAGCAGCTTTACCAAAAGTTCTTGCCTAATTATTTTAAATAGATTTTCCGTCAGAACTATCCCAAATTCAGTAATAATTAGACTGAAGTTCCTTAATGATCATGCAGGATTTCAGTTTATTATCTGGATATTAGGCAGCTCTATTGAGTATTCCATCACTGTGACGGGAACCGTGGAACTTCAGTTTCTGCTATAATGCATGGATGTATTTTGCTTGTGAGTTTAGTGTGATTTTCTTTTCATATAACTCTTTCCAAGCTGTTTCTTACCTGTTGTCTGGAATATATAATTTCAGGAGGGATTTTCAATTTCTTATGTACGAATTATTTAGCAGGCTTAAAAAAATCAGTTCAGTTGAAAATCACTATTTTGTATACTTGAAAATCAAAATTATTACCATGAAAGGAGTGAGCAATAATCTACAATTCCTCACACAATTATAGCAAAACTGCTCTCATTAACATGAATTTTAAGAGGGCTAGAACATGCACAAACTCTTTTATCATATATGAATTTGTCATTATAGATAATAAAAGTCCTTGCGTGTAATTTGAATGGATTGAGAATAATACATTCAATAGCTAAATCTCAATCAAAATTGAGTAACATAGGAAACTACATTCTCTATTACTCTATTCTAATTGAAGTTGCAACAATTTCTGTTAAAACTTCAAAAACAAAAGAAGTTATAATAATTTCCATTAAAAATCCAAAAACAGTAAGGTTTAACACTATGTGAAGTTCATCAAGGGCAAGACCAACAAACTAACAAATAAGAAAATCACATATTATTAGTGTTTCTCCAAATTTTAAGTATTGGGGGACACAAGGATGGCAAGGAAATGGCTATATTATAATAATAGAAACAAACTAAAAGCAGCTTAAAATTGTGAAAGTGGTATGTGTGTATATATAGGGGAGAGGATTTGGTAGTTGAGCACTTTAGCTTTTTTCTTCGTGGAAATTTCAAGTCATTTCCAATTTTTTACAACAACTTACTTGACAAGTCCCCTGCTTATAATAATGATAACAATGCACACATTTATTGTAATGTAGAAATTAATAATAACAATTATTATTATTTTAAATTCTGAACTTGATGCTTTGTTATAAAAACACTTTTTTTTTTCATTCATTTTTCTTTGGGGCCAACCTCATTCCATAGTTCTAAAGGAGAAAAATGGTGGCATTTAGCTAAATTGCATACTCCCTTAACTAATTTTCTATCTTCCATAGAAACTTGTAAATTATTCTAGTTCTTTCTATTGGGATTTTTTGCATGAATGTATCATGCACCATGATTTGTTCTCTCATTTCATCGATTCCTATCCTTATGTATTTATTGATATATTGTCCATCTATAACATGGATACCTCTACATGTTCCATGCATGAGATCCTTGAATTCTTCTCTATTTTTTTTTTATAGTTGTGGATCTTATGCATATCTTCTTTTCTATATTTAAGGATTTCACTATATTTATCTCCATAACCTACCAAGATAGTAAATTGTATGGGTAGATGATTTTGATAGCCATTCTATTATATTTTGTTCCACTTCTCATCCTATTGAGAATTCTTCTTTTCCCACTACATCTCCCATAGTCCATGATGGTAGCATGTATCTTTTCATTCACTCCTTTATCTGGTTGTATTTAAAAAAAAAATATACCTCTTAAAGGATGTTGAGTACTCCTCTTCCTTCATCACCTATGAGGATTCTATTCTTACTATTGATAGTATTTCTTCACCACACAATTGTCAAACTTCTCTCAACAATGTTTATTTTAATGCCTACGACGACTCTTCTTCAAGTGATGATGAAATTCATTCCGCTACTAATTATTTCTTTTGGAAAGATGTATTATTTTCTTGTTCATTCCCTCCTTTCTCTTTAGAGGATGAAATCTCTCTTGCAAACAATGTTAAGAATGCTACAATCATTCATCACTTAAGTTACATTGGCCAAACTTTTTTCTTTGATAGATTTTGATCATCCTTTTTATGATCTTGTACCTACTATTCTCTCTTCTATATCTAACCCACATCCTCTATACTTAGATCATTTTTATTAAATTCTCCACCTTTTCCTACTACCACTTCTTTACAACTTTATTTTTTGGAAACAATATCATTTATTTCTTGTGACCTACCTCTTGCTACTACTTCTACCTTTGCATGGTTATTCTCTCCTTTGTCTTTTTTGATTCTCACATAACCTTATCTTGTTAGTATGGGAACTCTTTCTTTTGACATATATAATGTCCATGGTGATCTATTACATCATGTGAAACACTTCACCATATGCTCGACTCATACATGCGATGAATGTCTTGGATTTTTTTTTCTTGGAACATTAAGATATATTTCCTTAGACTAGTTCTACACCTTATCTATTAGTTATATACACTCTTTTTTGATGTTTATCATGCCTTTGTCTCTCACTTTAAATATAAAAAAGAGCCTAGAGTCTCTCTTACACACTTGGTTTGATAAAAACAAGGTATTGATGAGAGTGTTGAGGGCTTCACTTCTTGATTATTTTGATTTCTTGTTTTATGGTGTTTTCATTCCTTTGATGGCCTTATTATACCTCTTTTCCATTGTAAATCATTTCTACATATCCTATAAACTATGAACATTATTTGAGCAGTTTTTCTCTTTCTAACGTAGTTATATGTTAATGATATCACATTTCCACAATCCATATTGATTCTTCCTATGTGATTTCTATATTCGATTGTATAGGAATTTTGCATCAACATTTTGGATCACACTCCGTGATCCAACATCAGGATAGCTGAGAGCTCAAGGAGAAAAATAATAAGTTGTAGACCAAGAACTAACTAAAAAGATCAAGGAGAGAAATGAGGGGGAGAGAGTGGCACACATAACAAGGACCAAAGAAGCTATCCATTGGATCACTTGGACCAATAGATTATTTTAATTAAAAAGGTCACAAGGAATTCTTTTGGTGAAAACATAAAGTAGAGAAAATAAAATTAGATCAAACAATTAAGAGACAAATGAAAAGATATTTAGAAGTCCCTTATAAGCATGAGATGAATGAAAAGTAAAAGTGATAATAAAAACAAATTAATTGATCTTATTTAATTTTATGAAATTAAATTAGTTCAACTTTGATATAAATGAAAGCTAAAAATTTAATTCTTTCATTCATTTTAATTATTCAATTATAATGCCATTTTATTATACAAATAAGGATGTTATTGACAAATTATATTATACTACAAGAAGTTCTAAGTTTGTTCTAGTTTTTTATATATGTAACTAAAGACTATATATATATATATATATATATATATATATATATCTTAATTATGGTTTAAAAGATTAGAAATAACATATTGATGAAATTGAGGAAAAAAGATAATTAGTATATTAAACAACCAATTAAATAAATACAATCAAACTTCCTTAATAAGAGGATAAAATAACACATCTATATGCAAACATAAAGTCAAGAAAATAAGAATTAGTTGAAACAATTAGGTATTTGTAAATTTCTTATGGATAAGAGATCTACAATAAGAAATTTATAAATTCCTTATATATGAGAAATTTATAAGTCCTTTGGATGTATGTGACAAAAGAAAAATAAAATTATTAATAATAAGAATTAATGATCTTAGTTAAATTTAAGAATTGAATTAATTCATCTTGATAAATATGAAAGCTAAGAATTCTAATTCTTTCATTCATTTTAAGTATTCAATTAATTGATCTTGTTTAATTTTTAAGATTTGAATAAACACAATGATGAAATTGAGGAAAAAGCTAAAAAGAAACAAACTTATAATATAAGAGGAAAAAGAACACTAAACTGAAAGAAATTAAAATTAAAAGAAAATGAAAGATCAAAATGAAAAAAGATAGAATAAATACTTCAATTGAAAATGAAAAATCCTTGAAACAAGGTTTAAAATCAAAAAGTTGATTGAATAATGTAAGGAGGGAGCAAGAACGAAAGAAATATGAAAGTAACACCTAGAAATAAGAATGAAATAAAATTAAAAATAAAGATTATTTTAATTGAGGCAAAGATTATAGCTAACTAAAAAAGAACGAAAAGAAAATGAGCTCGTAATTGTTTAGGAATTAAAAAGCGGGGAGAGAGAAAGATTATAAAATAAGCTAATTCAACAAATGAGGAAATAAAAATGCTAATAACATGAAGATTAAAACAAAACAAAAAAAGAATTTTTTTATTAAGTAAAAAAGATAGAGAGCTAAAAATGAAAGAAAGAAAAAGGCCAATTACCAAGACAATGAACACCCACAAAACAGGGAAACTGAAGCAAAACAATGAAAGGATAGACATGACACAAGGACATAAAATGGGGGGGGGAGGGGGGGGAACGAGAAGGAAAAGAGGGAAAATAGGAGAAAGGAATTAATGAGAGGTGGGCAACTAGTGGGTTCTTAGGTTGGCTAACAAGGGGTGCCAAGAATGACTCAACCTCCACCCCTCATCACGATTGAGGTTTGAGGGGTGATTGTTTATTTCAATGGCTTCTTTGAGTTTTCTCTTGAAGAAGTTGTCTTCTTTGAACATGATTTTTGTGTTTTCCAAAAAAATATGGTGTTTTGTAGAAGAGGAGTGGTTGGCTAGGGTGGATTTGACAACACATTCAGGCCTGATGTTAGCACTATGCTCTTTGATTCTGGTGCTAAATGAGCGACCATTTTCCCCTGTATAAGGAGTGCCACAAGAGAAAACAACCATATAGACTCTTGAGTCGAGGAAGATTTCCTTGGAGTCTTTAAGAGAAGGGATCCAATTTCTCAAAGTTGTAAAATGATTGAATACACAACGAAGGCCTTTTTTATGTAGGATCTTTGAGATTTTTTTGGATAATCCCTCGATGTAAGGGAGGGATGTGCCTAAGAGGTTAGAGTGATAGTTAGGTTTAGGGATGGAAAGGAAGCTCATCTTGGCTCGATTAAAGGCTCTAGATATTTACTTACTTGAGTACCCATTCAATTTAAAAACTTGATGTAGATGGGTTAACTCGAGGTTTAAGTTTTCCTCATCACAAATCTTGTAGGTTCTTAACACTAGGGTTTTAAGGACCCCACTTTTATGGCTAGGGTGTTGATGAGAAGAAGAATGGAGTTATATGTGCCATATTGACCAAATCCTCCTAGATCATCCTTGCCTCAAATATTATGAAATCTTTCCTACTCATCCACCCATGGATCCCCCTTTTTCCTTCTCTCCACCCACCCAAAATTCTTCCTATCCATCCAAACATAAACCTAAATCATATGAACTTGTTTTTGACCTTCCTAAACATATCTTACCTGTCCTCTTGAAATACAAGTTCATAACCCTTCCACCTATCAAATTCAAACATCCTCCTAAGTGTGGTCCATCATTCCTTTCATATGCATACCATAGAATGAACTTGTCCACTCAAACAATTTTTTCATGCTTTAAAATCTAAAGGTCAAAAATTTCTTGATGAGGGTGTTATTCCTCTTTCTTAACATATGCCTCTCTCATCTTCTCTTGAAGATGCTACTCCATTGGTAGATAAGAACAAGCACACCACCAATTTTTAGGCCTCTTTTATACCCTTTATATCCCCTACTTCTATCATTATAGATACACTTGTTCCTTCTTTTGTTGATGAGTTGTTTTAGCCCATTATTGGAATTCCTCCTATAACTTCTTTATTCACTCATGCTACTTCTCTATCTATAAGAAATATCTTCTTCATTATCCTTGTGAGGTGGACATGGAAGTACTAGCATGTCACTTCACCTTAATCATTGGCTGGTTCTTATTTAACTTGGTTGTTTTGATACTTGCTATATGACACATATAACTCTTTTTCTCCACTTATTTCCATTTCATGAGAGCACAATATGGGTGCAACCATCTTCTTTTATCTTTGGTCACAACACAACCATATTTATCTTTTTTGTCCTCACCCATATTATAGGGGCATAGACAACTTATATTGGGAAAAAATTACCTATATGAATCCTTCTTAAGGACCTTCTCCTTTCATTATCCCTTTTATCTATCTTAAAATTAATTACATATACTTATATAAAATTATTTTAATGGGGACATAAATCTACCATCCTCACATTTTGGCATACTTTCATAGAATTTATAATTTATGTTCACAAGTATAGAGTTTTCTTATATGTAGCCACCCTTAGTAAGATTACCTAGCAACAAAGAACACTATTCCAAGCAATCCTTGGTATCATAGTTGCATATGATCCACTTAGCAACAAAGTACACTAGTCCATGTGACTTATATCCAATATTTTTACTTTTTATGGACCACATAGCTATAAAGAATGCTAGTGCCTATGATTCATAAAATTATTGTATAGTTTTGAGAAATAAAGAAAGCTAGACCTTGAACCATACCCTACATTTTCCCTATAGTAGAGCACATTAGGATTAATCTTTTCATTTTCTAGCAATAGAGCCTGATATAAAATGCTTGGTTTTTCTTTCTTCTCTATTCTTGCGTATGTTTTCTAAATATTTGTTAGTTCTCTTTGGAGGTCCCATGATACCCTTGTAGTTTCATGGATACAAGAGGAGCTCAATATTGTGTAATTCCTTTGTTTTTATCTACATTTATTCCATATGTTGTTTATTCTATTTTCATTATATTTTGGGGATGATGAAAATTATTGATATAACTTTCACATCAAGGTCTCTTTCATGTTGATCCAAAAAATTATTTATTTGTTTACTACATTCCTTCTTTTTGTGTATGTGTTTTATGTGTATTAGATTATATATGATTTACTAACACTCTTAAATATTTCTTTAATGCTTCTATTTTATAGGTTTCATCTTTTTTTGACATTTTTGTGTTGCAAGTTTTCATTGTCTAACATGTGGTTTTGCGAACTCTTAGTCTGGGGTATGGATTCCTCACTTGAAGAATCTCACATATCCTTTTAGTATCCTCCAAATTTTATTTATTTTCTATACTTTATCATATCAATCACTTACTAGCAAAACCTGTTAAATTGGGGTTAAAATATACTATTAAAAAAAATTCTCTATAATTTTGACACTACAAATTATTATTGTTTTAGTGTCCATTCCCATAACATGTTTAGGGATTATTTTAGCCTAGCCCTAGCCTTTTCCTTTAGTATATTTCTAAATTTTTGCATCACATTTTGATTCTTTTTATAAGCCTAGAACCACTTGTGAGATTTTGAGAATTTTCTCTAGGATGTGAAGGCAACATGAAGGCATCTACATGATGCAATGGGATCCAAAAAGTTCAAAATTTAATTGTTGGGCTCTCACCTAACTACTTGCTATCACTTTTTATAATTACTGTTTATCTTAAAGTTCCTTTCAAATCTAAATGTAACCCTTTAACTTTGATATGAGAATTAAAAAAAAAATTTAGATCTTAACTCTCCAACACATGCAACTCTCTCTCTTGGTTGCACTCTATCTGAGAAACCTCCATTATTGAATCCTTTTGAGGCCACATTCTATTATATTTTTTTGAAAATTCCAAGTGTTCACTTCTTTCGTCTTTATCTTGTTGGTAAAGTTCTAGTAAGTATTCATTCCTATTTGAATAATACTATTGCTACTTATTTATCATATTTGATTCTAAATTTTTCTTGTCAAACCTCTTCGTGACCATCAAAATACACACATTAGGTAATTACTCATCATTGACCAAGGATCTACTACTTATAGTTTTATTTCATAATCATTTTTCTTATTCCTAAATGCACATTGGCTAAGTACACACACTCCATTATCTATTTTCTATTTGACTACTTTTGGAGGTCAAAGTACCAAAATAGAAATATAAATAAAATATCAAAATTACGATAGGTCGATATATGATCCTGAATCCTGCAAGAGGGAGGAAGGGCGCACATCTCCAGGAGCCTTGTGATGGCCGTACACCATCGTTGGGTTCGATTTCTTCCCTGTGTCGCCCTCCTTCTGCCCTGGTCTTTTTAGTGTTAATAGTTTAGAGTGCATTATTATGCTATATGATAAATATTTTGTATCATTCCCATATTTGTTTTTTCCCCTGGCTCTCTCGTGTGGGTCGAAGGCTAGGGCATCATTTTTCTAATCTCTCTATCTCCCTGCGGATCTGCCTTTATGTTTCTATAGTTTGGTGGATGTACGCCAAGCACAATGGGAGATCTTGGTAATCATGGGGAAAACCCCCGTAGTGCCGTGAATGCAAATGTTAAGAAACTTGTAGTGGAGGACGTCAGCGGCAAACCACGTTCCTTCAAAGACATTGTTGCAGGAGAGAGCAAGATGGTGATTCTGAGAGAAGCAGACTTCATTAATGTCGAAGATGGAGCCATCTATAAAGAAGTGCAGCCTGGAGGAGAAGGTAAGAATCCCTCCATGTGCCTTACAAAAACTCTTCTAATTCCTAACGATGACAATGAATAGCGAAGAGTGTAAATATAGAAATATTGCCATTTCTTTTCTCTACTCTTGATGTAAATAAAATCCTCTCGAGGAAGTTTTTTGATCAATGGTTAACAATGTGTGGAATAAAAAATTAGGGATTCAACAATTTTTTGGTAGAATGATACATAAAGGACTGTTTTTAATGCTATTTCAAACAAAGGAAATGCAAGTTAATGTTGTTAAGAAAGAGTTCTGGTATGTGGGTAGTGTAATATTTAGGGCTATTTCGTGGTCCATGAATTTTCTCTATGATGAGGTGATAGCCATGGTCTACCTGCGGTGGATTACCCTAAAAAATATCCCTCTCCTTGTATGGTCGTTCATTCCTCGACTTGTCGCCTAGTTTGGAAGAGTGCTAAAAATTGAAGAAACTAGAACCTTCCTCTAGCACATGGATGCAAGGGTCCTTGTTTCCATTTTGTCGGGGGTGGATATTTTGGAGGAAGTGGAAGTAGAAACCAAAACTACCATTATGGCCTATAAAATTGAGCTCCTTGGGGGAATCAATGCATGTTGACTTTGCAAAAAGGAAGGTCATTTGAGGAAGAATTGTCCAATCCTGTGAAGCCACATGCAAGGAAAAAAGAATAGTGGTGGGAAGGGGTCTGCTACTAACCCTAGTTCTTCACATCTCCCCGCATTGGTTGTCAACAACGATATTCAAAGGGGAAGTGATGCCCCCGTTTTGAATGCAATGATTAACGAGGCCCTTGATGAGGCCAAAGCAAATGACTATGATAGGATGGAGGTTTCCCTGCCCACAGGTGTCAAATAATTTGATAATTCAAACCTAGACCTTTCCCTCAAGGAAAAAACCCTAATACTTGGAAAAGGAAATCTCTTTGATGACATTGTCAATAAGGAAGCACCGATGGAACTTGTGCCAAAATCGAGCCTTGTGACCAT
Organism: Sequoiadendron giganteum; assembly: GCA_007115665.2. Taxonomy (NCBI): domain Eukaryota; kingdom Viridiplantae; phylum Streptophyta; class Pinopsida; order Cupressales; family Cupressaceae; genus Sequoiadendron; species Sequoiadendron giganteum. Next base: position 418,478,621 of record CM021108.1, read on the forward strand.
GTCTAAAAGTGTTGTGTTTGGAACCATATCTCAAGAGATTGGGGTAGGGCACCCAAGGAAATCATCCTCGTTAATCTTGATCGAAAAAATAATGCTCAAGAAATTTTCATGGATAGAATTAAAAAGAGTATTGAAGATAAAAAAAAAATTTAAAACAAAATTGGGGCCCTGTTGATGGATGGAAACGGGGTAGAAAATGCGCCAGGCTTAGAAAATACATCTATGAAAAGCATTACCCCCTCTAGCCCAAGACAACCCAGTAATAAGAAGACTAATATAAATGAAGATGACAAGAATAACCTGCCAAATAAAAATGCTATCTCCATCAGCGAGGAACATGTTCCTCCCAGAGTAACCTGTAAAGTAAATATTGAAGATGATAATAAAGTTAGTCCCTCGGCCACAAACTAGGAATCTCGAAGGGATTATATTAACCTAGGTATAACCCTCAAGGAAGTTGATTTAGAACAACTAAAACAGGTTCTTAGTAAAGGTTGGAACCCTACAAGTGATAAGGAGAGAGTAGGCAAATAAGAGGCTGGCATACAGATAGCTACCCAAGAGAAGGCAACTCCTAAGTATGACACTGAAAACGAATCTTGTGCCAAGGGAATGTCGGGTCAAAAAAGAAGGGGAAGAAGATGAAAGATAGAAGAAGAGTGCATCCCATATCTTCGGGGCGATGCTAAAAGGATAGAACTACCTAAATGCTTTGAAGGGTTTAGGAGTATAGAAGAGGAATCCCAAGATATTGATGCAAATGACTCTTAACTACATTTCTTGGAATACCAGGGGGCTAGAGTCCCCAGATAGAAAATAAGTGTTAGAAGGCTCCTAATCTAGGAAAAGCATAAAGACATTGTGATGTTACAGGAAGCAAAAGCTGTTGGGTTCACTCTGCAAACCAACCTCATATTTATTTGGAAGGACTCAAGTTGATTCACTTTCGATCATGAGAAAGGAAAAGGTGGAATTGCGTTGCTAGTAGCTAATAAGTGGAGCAAATGGGTGAAGGATCATGGAATTTTCCCGTGCAATAGAGTTGTCTGGATTCACATAAAAAAGGAGGATCTAAAATTTGGACTATGTGCCATTTATACTCCAAATGAATACAAAGCAAGATGTGAGCTATGGGATTGGCTCAACAAGCTTCCTAAGATACCATGGATAATAGGATGAGACTTTAACATGATATAAAGTACTGATGATAAAATTGGGGGATCAAATATGGGGTGGAAAGGGAATGAAAGATACTTTTGGTACAAGATGAAAAACTACCTCAAAATATTTGACCCCTAGAAGGTACAAAAAAGGAAAATAAATCCATTTGGTATACCTAGTGCAATGCACATTAGGGCAATAGGAGAATCTATTGAGCCTACAATAGATTCTATGCTAGCAAAGATAACTTTCTTTTTGATGGGGTTGATGGGGTTGATAGTAGAGTCAAGGTTAAACCCTAAACACTTTTTGACCATCACCTCGTTATGGTCCAAATCTGCATAAACAAAGAGGTTGAGAGACCTAGAAAAAAGGGAACAAATTTCATCCTCAACTCGAGTTTGCTAAAACTTGATGATAGCATCAGTGCTATCTTCACATTAAGAGAGATCAACAGGGGCCTATATGCAAACATAAACCCCATCGATAGATGGAATTTAAATGTTAAAAGATGGCAAAGAATCCTCCAAACAATTGGTGAGCAGAGGGCCAGGGAAAATAGGAGAGCTGAGAATTAGTTTCAGAATGCTCTGTTTAAAACTAAGGACAAGCTATAGAATGCACCGAAAGATTTTCAAAGGCTAATAATGAGCTAATTTATATTAAGGGCCAGTTAAGAAATATCTAGATCTACAAAGACCAAGGCCTAAAAAAGAGAGAAAAATGAACTGGTTATCCCATGAGGATAGAGGTTCATAATTCTTCTTCAAGTGCCTCAAATCAAAAGGAGGCCAAAGAGGCCATTGGATGTATCTAGGATGAAGGGGTTATGACCAAGGATCTGGGTGCTATTAAGGAAAAGTTCTATAAAAATCTATTCACTGCAGAATGTTTGGGCCAACAAGGGGAGGAAGTAAGGGAATTGTGTAAAAAAATTATCTCAAAGAAGATATCTAGGGAATAATCCTCCAAGTTAAATAAACATATAACAAAAGAAGAAATAAAAAATGCAATCCTATCAATGAGCAACGACAAGTCACCTAGTGTAGATTTCTACAAGAAAAATATAGATTGGATAAGCGATCCTCCTCCAAGTCTACATTGAAGCCATTAAGAAAGGCTCACTTGGAAAAGATATAAAACATGGTATAATAAAGTTGATTCCTAAAGAGGGTGACATATTTCTCCTAAAAAACTGGAGGCCCATAACCCTGCTCAATGTATCCTATAAAGTGCTAGCTAAGACAATTGCTAGGAGACTAACTGACACCCTCCCAAGGATAATCAACAACACCCAAACTGGATTTATCAAAGGTAGGTATATATCGTAAAACCCGATTACTAGTTGGGAAGCCATGGAATGGAGTAGAAACACTAATCAGGAAGTGGGGATGTTGCTTTTGGACTTTGAAAAATCATATGATAGGATTGAATGACCTTTCATAGTAATGGTACTTGAGGCCTTTAGTTTCCCTAATTTCTTCTGTCAAATGATTAAAACACTCATGAATGAATCCAAATCATAGGTTGAGGTGAATGAGGAACTAACAAAGGAGTTTCATCTACATAGATCTATAAGGCAACGTTGCCCCCTAGCCCCCTCTTTGTTTGTGATTGTAGCCGATGCCCTCCATTATATTTTAAGGGACTAATCTATAAGCCCAAAAGTCCAAGGGCTCGTTCTACCAAACAAAGATCTTGTGAACATACAATTTGCTGATGATACAACTCTATTTGTAAAGCTAGAGCAAGAATTTTTTTGAACTTAATGACAAAAAGGGAGCTTTTCAATCAATCAGTTGGAGCAAAAATATCAAAAGGAAAGTCAATCATGTTGTCATGGAACAACAAGTATCCTGAGTGGCTTAAAGAACATGAATTCCAATGGGGAGGGCCTAACAAAATGGTGAGATACGTAGGCATCCCGTTTGCAATTGAGCCCAACCTAAAGGAGTTGTGGGAGTGGATGAAAGGAAAAATAATCAAGTAGCTAGAAGCCTAGAACAAATAGTACCTGCCCATAGCTGGGAGAGCTCAAATCTGCCAAAAAGTGTTGGCCTCGTACAATATTTACTATGCCTTAGTGTGCTTGTTTAATAGCTACCAAATTGAGGAAATCCAAAAGAGGATTAGACAATTTCTCTGGTCAAATGGAAAAGGCAATAAAAAGAGACATGCAGACAAATGGGAAACTTGTTGCAATGAGATACAAATGGGAGGCTTAGGTCTCAAAGATCTGAAGAAACAAGGTATAGCCCTTGTAGTGAAATGGATTTGTAGAAGTCTAAAAGGAAGCGAGCCATGGAAAATTTTGGTCAGTAACAATATAAAAATGCAGTCTCCAAAAAATCCAAAACCTGGAAGAATCTAACCATGTGTGACCTTTTGTTTGGCCAATTCCCTATATCACCTGCAAGGTCCAATGCCTTCAAGAGCCTATGGAAGGCTTGGAAAATGAGCAAATAAGCCATTCTGAATAATTTCCTAGTGGATAAGGCTCTAGACAATATCCTTCCCTTGAGGTTTATCTGGTGGAACACCTTTCATAATAACAAGCCCCTAACTCTCCTTCAAGGGTGTTTTGCTAAGGAGTGGAACATAAAGGGTTTCTCTATTTTTAAGGATATAACCTGTAATGGCCAACTGTTGAGCTGGGAAGAGATCTGCTTAAAATTTGATATAACCTTAATTCAAAAAAGGAATTATGAAAGATTAAAGCAGATAAGGGAAAGAATTCCGGATCATAAAAAATAAATCAAAATCAATTATCAGGAATTTGATTGGATAAGTAATGAGAATCTTATGAAAATCAAAGCCAAAGAAATCTACAAGCTTGTGGTGTCCCCCAGATAAGGGAAAGAATTCCGGATCATAAAAAATAAATCAAAATCAATTATCAGGAATTTGATTGGATAAGTAATGAGAATCTTATGAAAATCAAAGCCAAAGAAATCTACAAGCTTGTGGTGTCCCCCCTAATCTTGCATAACAACTAAATTGCTGTTGGAATTTTAATCTTAACCAAAATGATTGGAACAAGGTCTTCTCAGAGGTATGGTACAATGTATTGGAACCTAAGAAATCAACTTTTAAATGGATGTTCATCCTACAAAAGTTTCCTAACTTTGATCCTAGAGGAAGTACCAACATATGTGAAATTTGTAAGCAAACTAAAAACTTCTTTCATCTATTTTTTGATTGCTTTTTTTCTAAGGAGGTTTGGAACCTATTTCTAATTGATGTTGCAAGATATGGTGATGCCAAAGAAAAAGAAAAAAAGGAAATTATTGTTGGAAGAATTTCAAGGTTAGGAAAAGGAAATAATATGTATTGGTTATTGCTAACAAATGAAATATTGTGGTTTCTTTGTAAATATAGGAATTATGAAAAGTACCAGGGAATTAGGAGGGCACTTACTGAGTCTAATAGAAAATTCACTTTATTCAATGTCTTTCTGCAAGTCTCTCTGACGGTGGAGGTTACCAAAGCCGATAACCAAAGGTTGATGGAGAAAGGAAAATAAGAAATCACCAGAGAGGAGGTAGTAAGTGCAAATCAGTGGTTGTATCTGAACCTAGATTTGAAAAAGCTCATTGGGAAAGAGCCTAGAAACAACAAAAATATGCACAAGGTTGGAATCAAAGAAAAATAGGACTGAATGATGGAGCTACAAGAATCAATTTTCACATAGTAATGACAAACATATAGAAACAACAAGTTGGTAGAAGTAAGAAGCAATATGTTAAATAATGAACCCCTTTTCTATTTCAGTTTTGTAACTGTTGGGAATAGGATGCCATTTAATTGCAATCCTAAACATATTTCATGTATCCCCTAAGTCCTTGGAAAGTGTTCCCCAACAATAGGATTAGAAATAGATTAAATTCGAATGAAATGAACATGTAAATTGACATTTGTGATTATTCCTAAATAATAGGAACATGTGGGGATGTCCAAGGTGAGTTCCTAAATAATAGGAGCACATGGGGCACCCACATGGAAGGTGGAACCCACCTTGCTTCAATTAACTATTTGGAGAATTGGTAACAATTCAATAATGCATGTTTTATTCCTACAAAATAGGGATTGATATTTACATGAGTGGAGTGGCACTATCAGTTCAGTATTAGTTCAGTTCAATTCAGTTTAGTTATATTATGGTTCAATTATCTTTAGTTGCATGTAGTTATTTTGAGTTGCATGTTAGTTGACTTGAGTTGCATGACTAATGACTTCAATTGCATGCCAGATAACAGGTGGATGCTTTCAGTTAAGTGGGGATGATCAATCATGCATGATGTTTGCATGAATTGGTGGAGAGATATGTTTCAATTAAGTAAGATTGACTTGGGTCCACCTTGGGTGCCCAAGTTGGCATCTTTGAGTTAACACCTTTTGCATGAGAAGATATTTACAAGGATTAGTTTAAAAGTGGGCCCATTCTTGGGCGCCAACTTTGAGGTGATGCTTGCAAGATATTTTCTTGACCAACGATCAGTTAAGTGTTCATTTTGGGGCACCTAAATTGAGGAGACTTTGGTTTTGACTTCATGTTACAGTGTGGAACTCTACTTGCACAATCTAGGCATGGTTTTTTGTGAGGAGCTTTATGCTCTTGCATTTGATAACTCTTATGAGTTTACATGCTCATTAATTGTCTATTTATTGCAACAGTTATATGAGAGTTTATTGTAGGTTGTGAAGAAGCATTGTTGAAGAAAAAAGAAGGATTGTAATCTTATTCTAAGGTTAAATAATACAAGCACTATCAATTTTGGTGGAGTTTTTTCCTGAAAGGGTTTCTCCACGTATATGTTGTGTCACTTCTATCTTCTGTCTACATTCTTCTACAATCTTTTGTCTAGTTCTACAAATGATAAAATTGATCTAAAGAGAATAATCATTTACAAAGAATTGATCTAAATAGATTAATTATGACAAAGAATACTTAATTAGATCTACAGTCACATAGTTTTACAAGTTTTAAGCTACAAATTTACCTTCATTTTCAACAGTAATAAGATAGATGCACTAGAGTTAAATGTATTCGACCCTGGGAGGCTACTCATGAATAGGAGTCCCATGACTCATTTTTGAATCCTAAAAGATATAATGTAATTATTTGTTTACGATCATGATGTAGAGAAGGGGGATTCACTACTCATGAGTTCTCTTCACTCAGAGAGCCTCACGACGCAAACTACCCTAAACTACCTCAAAGGATAGCGACGAGCGTTCTAGAATCATAAAGAGTAGGTCACAAAGATTCTCTAGACAAACGAACAAGCTCTCAACCAAGGGATAACATAGAATACAAATGACAACACGGTGCATTGACGTCCTCGAGATGCGTTGGCGTCTCGTACGAACTAGAGAGCAGGTTTATCATAGAAAACAACTAAGTGACTACTTCTACTCTGATTGTTGAGAACTACCAGAGTGCATGAATGTAGCAGAATTGGAACATAACTGACAAAGAAAAGGAGAAGAAGGGAAAGGAAACATTTACGATCGTGTGAGTGATGAAGCCTCTAGCTCGTGAATGTCTTCAATACCTGCACACAAGAGAGAGAGAAAGTGTTGGGGCTGTATAGAGGTTTGCCTCAATCAAACCCCCTTTTTGGTGTTCCCACCTCCATGGACAACTAGATAGATAGAGAGAAAAGTATGAAATGAAGTAAAGTACACAAAGACACTACAAAACAGTGTTATGCTACTCAACCAAATGATAGAGGAGATGAGTGAAATATTACCACCTCTGCCCAAAGCGCTCAAGGCTAGTGGGGAGAAAATGAGAGGAACTCGAGCCTCTGCTGTTGTGGTGTTTCATTCCACACTCGCTCTATTGAAGTGATGGAGTGATGGAGTGTTGATGTTGTTGTTGTGAAGTGTAAAGTGTTTGTGAAGAAGCTGCTTGGAGCTTGTGAAGAGATTGTAGAGGAGCGGATGAAGAGCTAAGAGAGGGCTCAAGGAGAGCTGGAGAATGAAAGATCCAAAATGAATGAAGAAGAGGTGTATTTGAAGGAAAGAGGAAGAAAAATAGCCATATTCAAGTCGGTCGTATGAAGAGGGCATTACAAGTCAACTCCCAATGGGATTTGTAACGCCTCTGTAGGCTCCAGACGTGGGAATCTGTCAGGGACATTTGCGCGCTATGTAGGCATCCCAGACAAAAATGCCTCTATCGACACTCAAAATAGGTGCCAAGTGGAACGAAGGCAATAGGCTTATATGGAATCAAGCCTCTAAATTTGGTTTTCTAAGGTGAGGGAAGGTAAAAGGGGAATTTGCATTAGGGGTGCAAATTCGCTCCTATACATTTTGCCCCCACTTAGGGAGCAAGAATACTGATGAGTGCTTCGATAAAGTAGATTGAAGTAGTAGAGTTAGAAATGTATACCTGTACAGTCGAGAAAGTAGAACACGATCTAGTGAACCCAAGAGTGTAGGACAAGTGAAGGAAGGAAAATAATATACTCAGGATGAAGAAGATGTAGATCTTTGATCTGGTATATACAATTGAGAAGAGAAATATAGAAAGAGAGAGCGTAATTGAAATGGACAAAGCACATGGTGAAAGAAAAATCCGCTTCGGAGTAGAACCCGCACCACACAGTAAACAAGGCGTATGGTGAAAGAAAAACCTGCTTCGGAGTAGAACCCGCACCACACAGTAAACAAGGCGTATGGTTAAAGCAAAACTTGCTTCGGAGTAGAACCCGCACCACACAGTAAACAAGGCGTATGGTGAAAGAAAAACTTGCTTTGGAGTAGAACCCGCACCACATAGTAAACAAGGCGTATGGTGAAAGAAAAACTCGCTTCGAAGTAGAACCCACACCATATAGTAAACAAGGCGTATGGTGAAAGCAAAACCCGCTTTGGAGTAGAACCTGCACCACATAGTAGGAGTGATAAAAGCAATACTTGCTCGAGGAGGAAGACCCATATCACCGAGTAAAAGTGATAAAAGCAATCCCTTCTCAAGGAGGAAAACCTGTACCACCGAACAGACAGTCACACAGACCATCATTAAGTTAGAAGACTTTCAAAGGGGTCCCTCGAGAACCCTTCAAAAGGAAGAGGGGTCTACTCAAGGGACACGCTGTATGAAAAGTAAAGTCTAGTCGTGCTGCCCCCAAGCTAGACACAAAGATGTGAAAAAGGTCTAGTTGGGCTCCCCCCAAGCTAGATGTGAAGATGTGAAATGGGTCTAGTCGAACTGCCCCCAAGCTAGATGCCAAGATGTGAAGTGGGTCTAGTCGGGCTGCCCCCAAGCTAGATGCCAAGATGTGAAGTGGGTCTAGTCATGCTGCCCCCAAGCTAGATGCCATGGAATTCATTCAAGAGAAAAGCTTTCAAAGGGGTCCCTCGAGAACCCTCTGAAAGGAAGAAGGTCCACTCAAGGGACGCTACATTCAAAAGACATAGAGAGAGAGGGGTTCCTTAAGAAGGACACATATCTTCTAGAAACAAGTTATCACTACCCCCAACATATAGGGGAGGAGAACCATGCAAGATACTTTAGAGCAGGATAGAGGTAAACCTCGATATCACTTGTCGTTCAAAGAAGAGACAGGTGCACCAACAAACGAGTGAGTGATGGCACCTGAATCATGAAGTTGTATTTTGTCCTTCAAGGCCTTACATTCACTAGGGGAATGACCAAGCACTCGATGGTATGCACAAAAAGAATGTTTTTCGTTATCATATTTATGAAATTTCTTGCATGTAGGAGGAGGAAGAGTAATCAAGCATGCTTTTAGAAGCCGCAACAAAATATGTTCTTTCTCAGATAAGGGATGAGGAGCACAAAGCAACCCTTTCTCTTGTGGAGAAAAGTTTGAATTCTCAAGAAGAAGACACAAAGATAGAAGAAAAAGGAGGATGGACCAATCTACGAGAACGAGGTTGAGTGGACATCACATCAACATTCAACCGTGGTTTCTTCTCAGATGGTTTATTCGAGAAACCAAGCCCCAGGTTACGCTTACGAGGCACAAATTCTATAGGGACCTGGATGCCTTGTTCATTACGCCCACAACCTTTATGCTCATAGCCATACTTAGAGATGAGCTTAAATCCAAGACCATAACATGTTTGCAAATCATGAGAAGAAGGGGAATCCTCATAGAGCATTATTCTAGCAAGGGGGAACATACTCTTCTACGGGATCATCATCATCCTTCTTGATAGGACTGTCAACATTATCCTCCCTAGAAAAAGCGTAATCGTCTTCCTCAAAAGAAGGATCAATGCTAAGGACATTACAATTCACATTCACATTATCCCGTGATACAGAGGAATAACCATCTTTGATAGCGGGTGTGAATGATGTTGTTAGAAGGTCTAAGCGGATCAGGTTGACTTTATATTCCTGAACGAAGGAATTTGTAATGTCTAAAGGACCCCAATCATCACCAAGACATGCATTCCTTTGAGAAGAGGTAGAAGGATCAGACTCAATATTTCTTGCTTCAGAAGAATCTTCCTTAGGGACATCTATCTCAAGAGTATCATTTGTAGTAGGTACTATTGGAGTAAGTATCGACACATTAGAAGATACTGAAGGAATAAGAGTGGGCATAATCGAAGCATGACCAACAGTTTCCATTTCACATAGGTGCATAGCATTGGGGTTAGCATTGACCGTGACAACTTTATTATTACAAATGAAATCAATTGATTTATGCAAGGTAGACGGGACTGCACCCATAGCATGAATCCACAGTCTACCAAGAAGGAGGTTATAAGGTAACTTCTCTGACATAACATATACAAGGGTAGGTATGGTAACGGGTCCAAGCTGCAAAGGTAATACTATCGTACCTAGAGCTTGTCTCCTAAAATTATCCAACCCACATATGATGACAAAAGAAGCATAAAGAGAAGATGAATCAACATTAATATTAGGCAATAGATCAATACTACATACATTGAGCGTCGAATCGACGTCAACAAGAGAATGTCTAATGCCGATCTTATTAATATTAACTATAATCATTAAAGGGTCTTCTTGCTTCTGTACTTCCAGAGGCAGGAGTTCCTGGGAATAGAACGTAATATTCGATGAATCTGCATGAATATGAGCTATCAATGCATCAACATCTACCGACCTAGCAGAAGAAGGAAAGAGGATCCTTTGCAAGGCTTCCTGAAGCATACCTTGATAAACTGAAATAGACTAAAGCAAGTCCCATAGTGAGATCTTAGTCGAAGTAACCTAAAGTTGCTTGAAAAGATCATAATCACTAGGTGCTTTAGTCGTGGGTTTAGGTGCTTGAGGAAGTCTTAGTTGTTTATTCATTCTAGTGTCATAGGTACAGGCTATTGCTCTATAAGAGGGATCCTTAGAAAGATCAAGGGAATCGCTATCAAATGGATCGTCATCAATAAAACAAACCCTTTCAGGAGAAGGACTAGCTGGAGTCACGTAAATGACTGGTCTCTTAGGCCTTTGAGGGGCAACAGAGACATAGATTACATTTATAGAATCATCACAACTAGTAGGATGATTATTCAAGGACATGTTCTCAACATCGATCCAAATAGGATCAAATGTGGAAGGTGATTCATCATGCACTAATGCATCATCTCTTGAGGAGAGTGCATTAGAATAGATAAGAAATTCATCATCCACAAATGCAATTTCCTTAGAAGAGAGTGCATTGGAATGAGTAGGAGATTTGTTATTCACAAATGCATCATCTCTAGAAGGGAGTGCATTAGAAGGAATAGAAGGTAGAGTAACATTTAGAAAGGTATCAATGATTTCATCTTCTTGCTACAAGATATCCTCCGAAGGAGGACTCTTATGAGAAGGATCAAAGATACAAAGTGACATGGGAAAATCCAAGTCACTATCACATGCATGAAATGGAATATCATTAACATTTTGAACATAATTAGATACAAAACTAATAAATGAAGATATTAAATTCATTACGATGTTTTCGATATTTTCTATGTTCTAGTAATTTGAATTTTTGGAGGTCTTCAGAGTGGAATTTGGGGTCAAAACTTGCGTCGGTCCCTAAAATTTGATTATTGAAGGATCTAGTAATTTAGGGACTAAACTTGTTCTCTAAGAGACCTTTCCAATGGTGCAAACGGTTTTGAATTTAGAGCACCGATTCAAAAGTTATGACCCCACCAGGTAGGGGCAAATAAATTCCTAGTTATCGAAAAAGACGTTCTTCACGTCGGGATCACCAAAATGTAGAGAAGGAGGATTCAATACTCACAAGTTCTCTTCACTCAGAGAGCCTCACGTGGAAAACTTCCCTAAACTACCTCAAAGGACAACGGTGAGAGTTCTAGAATCAGAAAGAGCAGGTCACAGAGATTCTCTAGAGAAACAAACAAGCTCTCGGCCAAGGGACGACAACGCGATGTGCTGGCGTCCCCGAGATGCGCTGGTGTCTCGTACGGACCAGAGAGAAAGTTTATCACAGAAAACAGCTAAGTGACTACTTCTACTTTGATTGCTGAGAACTACCAGAATGCGTAAAAGTAGCAGAACTAGAACAAAAATAACAAAGAAAAGGAGAAGGGAAAGGAAACGCTTACGATTGTGCGAATGATGGAGCCTCCAGCTCATGAATGTCTTCAATACCTGCAGAGAGAGAGAGAGAGAGAGAGAGAGAGAGAGAGAGAGCTAGGGCTGTATAGGGGTTTGCCTCACTCAAACCCCCTTTTTGGTGTTCCCACCTCCATGGACAACCAAATAGATAGAGAGAAAAGTATGAAATGAAGTAAAGTACACAAAGACACTACAAAACAGTGTTATGCTACTCAACCAAATGATAGAGGAGAGGAGTGAAATCTTACCACCTCTGCCCAAAGTGCTCAAGGCTAGTGGGGGAGAAAATGAGAGGAACTCAAGCCTTTGCTTCCATGGTGTTTCATTCCACGCTTGCTCTACTGAAGTGATGGAGTGTTGATGTTGCTGTTGTGAAGTGTAAAGTGTTTGTGAAGAAGCTGCTTGGAGATTGTGAAGAGATTGTAGAGGAGCGGATGAAGAGCTAAGAGAGGGCTCAGGGAGATCTAGAGAATGAAAGATCCAAAATGAATGAAGAAGAGGTTTATTTGAAGGAAAGAGGAAGGAAAATGACCATATTTAGGTCGGTCATTCGAAGAGGGCGTTACAAGTTGACTCCCAATGGGATTTGTAATGCCTCTGTAGGCTGTAGTTGTGAGAATCTATTAGGGACGTCAGTGCACCACACAAAAATCTACATGTTGTGCGGACATCTGCGTGCCACACGGGCGTCCTAGACAAAAATGCCTCTACTGACGCTCAAAACAGGCACTAAGTGGAATGAAGGGAGCGGGCTTATGTGGAATCAAGCCTTCGAATTTGGTTTTCTATGTTGAGGGAAGGTACAAGGGGAATTTGCATTAGGGGTGCAAATTCGCTCCTATACACATGAATACAAAAAAAGTACCAAAATAGGGGCTTGACCATTCTTAGCAAGCTCCCAATTAGTCACCAATAATTTTCTTATCCCTAGCTATATATTTTGTTAGATTTCTCACATAGATATTTCATTTTCACTTATTTAGTTTAATATTTCTTTTGATTTAGTTCATTTGGATCAATTTCTAGAATTTTTGAGTTATCTAATATTTCCCTTGTTTTTTCATTTTCTTTGCCCCTTACTGTACATAAAAGTCCTAAATCTATGAAATAATAGTTTTATAAGGTTTCTAGATGCTAGTCCATGATTGGGATGATAGCAATTAAACTAGATGACGATGCATCATAGGTGTCCACACAATGTGATATCATCTAACATGGTAATATTTTAAGGTTGATTACCATGTACGTATCGATTTATTTCTCAACAATAGCCATAATTTTTATTTCACAAAAAATAGATTCAATGCAATATGTGTGCTATTTCGATGACCTTGTTAGTGTTAGTGCTAATATTACTTTGTTCTCCCTATGCGAGAAAAATTGTAGATGTAACCTCATGAAGAGCAAGGAGAAAGTGAGGGTCATATTCCAAATTATATACATTCAAAAAATGCTTTCTAATTTACTAATTATAATGTATGACCTATATACTCAACGATGAAACTGAAGGAATACAAGAAATAATCAACAAGCATTCACAATCAAAAGATCGCAATCAATGAAGCAAATAGAGCAAACTGAATCAAACAAAATGCAAACCTTGCACATACTGAAATACACAATCTGCTCCAACATAGCTCCATTGTTCTCCTCTATTTCACCTTGGAGAATGGTGTAAGTAGTCCATTTCTCTCAAAATTTAATAGTACAATAGCAATAAAGAATTGTAACAATTCAAGTATAGTTTCTTTGCATGATCTGAGATGAAAAATGAATAGCAAGATGGTTCAATTTATTTATTTTTGGTGACACTGATCGATGATCAAGATCATATGAGAGATTGAAAAGATCAATGGTGGAGGATTGATGAGAAGAATTGGGGGTCAATTAAGTGATTGCATGATTCTATGTAACTGATCGTATGTTAGTTAAGAGGATTGGCTGGAGTGTTATTTGAAACTAACGATTAGTGGACTGAATTGATTTCTTAGTGGATTCAAAGTGAGTGGGATTGAAGTAGATCTGATTGATGAGTGAACTAAGAGTAAGTCTTAGTCAATAGGTGAGGTGGAATTTGCATGAGTATTTAATAATCAAATAAATTATTATTTACATGTGCAAGCTTGAAATTAATAAATAAAAATAAATGATTTTATTTATTTTGGATAATGGACAATGTTGAGTGATAAATGGATTAATTAAACAATTAAAATAATTATTTAATTTTGAAGATGAAAAATGGATAATTAATTAAATAATAATAAATTATTTAATTAAACTTTGGAATAAAAGAATAATTAGTAAATTAATTAAATAATAATAATTTAATTAATATAGATGAATAGTGGTGAAATAGATTATTTAATTAAATAATTCAAAATTATTTAATTAAAGTGGAGCTAAGAGGAAATTCAAAATTAAATAATAATAAAAACCATGTAATTATCATGATGAAGTGAAAATGATCGTTAATTTAATCAAATAATGAAAGTATTTAATTAAATATAGAAGACGAATTAATTAGATCAAATAATGAAAAATTGAGTCATTGGACAAAATGCGTTAGTTGTTGAAAGGCTAAAGAGTTTGTCATTGATATGTCTATTGGCAACATGAGCACGAGTATGAGTGTGGGTTGTATGGGTTGTACAATATGCAGATATAGTGTTGTCATTGATGTCAACATTGTGATTTGGTGTGAAGATCGATGTGTAGACCAATTGTTGAAGCATGAACATGCATAAATATGTTAATCTAGTGCTTAGATGCAAGAAGCTTTGATTCGGTGCAGATAATTACAGCTGAGTTGAAGATTGGCTAAGTGCCAAAACATAGTTTTCAATGTATAGGACATCCGGTTTTTTGGTCTGCATTGGTATGCCTTGAAGAATTCTACTTTGTGGTTCTAATAAAATTTTGGTGGATGTTAGAGGAGTCTAAATCTAAATTTTCACATTGTTTTATCTTCTGGTGTAGAAGTTATGAATGCCATAATATCCGATTTGTCAATGACAGTGTTTCCTAAGTAGAGTATATGCTTTGATGAATCCACACTTTATCATGGAATAATATTTTGCCTTGATTTTTTTTGGAAGTGTTTACAGGTGTCATATGCACCTATATTCCAAGTGGTGTGAAGCTTGGTAGTCTGCATGTCGGTTTTTGATTGATTAGTTGGTGAATTTTGATATTAGGTCATCAACAACGTCAACCTAATATATTTGGGGTATTGCGGAGGTTAAGTATTGATCTATTATAAAGGAGCTATTATAGGTCCATCCCAACCTATTTGAGGTGTTACATGTTTTTCAATTAAGGTGCAAGGTGTGTATGGTTGATTGGAAGCTGGCAAGTTATGTTTTTTCTTGATACATCTAATTAGGTCGACCTAATTGATGTTGTAGGTGCTTGTGGATGTGATGGATATATATGTAAGTTCATTTTAGGGTTATAGAGTGCGAACACAAGTATTGTTGATGTGAATTATGCAAGTGATGTGAGTGTAAAATAGAGTAGAGTATTAGAGCAGAGTGATATGAAGTGTGTTGACTTTATATATTGAGCTTCAGTGGAACTATATTCCAGCATACATTGTAGATGTGTTTGTAACAATTCATTCTGGCTATGTGCCACCCCTCTCTTCTATCTTTTCTTCTTTTTGTGGATAGTGAGTTCACTAGGACAGTGAGTCCACATGCAGTGAGCACTTCTATAATATCTTATAACCGGTTATAATATATTGTGAGCTAATCCTCAATGTGGTTTTTCCCTTTTTAGGTTTTCCACGTAAAAAATCTGGTGTTCATGTGTTATGTCGTTTTGATGGTTGCTTTCATGCTTTCCTTTCTTACTAAAAATTGAATATGCTATGTGCACTAGTAGAATTTGGAAAATAAATGACTAGGTTACTAAAACTTTTAGTCACAACAACTAAAAATGACTAAATTTTGCTATTTTTTTCATCACAACTATAATGAGTAAATAAATGACTAATTTGGTCGTCGGGTAAAAAATTATTTAGTCACACAAATAAAAATGACTAAAAAGTTAGTCATGCAAATACAAATCAAACAAAATTTTAAAAAATATGTGGGGAAACAATTGGTGGAAGTGTATTGCGCCCGATCATTATTCATGTTTAGCCTGGTAGTACTTGACAACTACACTGTGGCTACTTGTATGGGCATGCGATTCATTATTCATTTTAAGGCGTTTTAAGTTATAATAGCTACTTGCATGGGTGATAAAGATTGTTTAGAGAGGACCTGGAGAATTTTGGAAAGCAAGGCAAGGACTTCGATTTTTGCTGCAAAGTATTTGAAGTTGCAAGGCCCTCTGTAGCGAATTCAAAGATAATTCGAAACCCTCATTACATTGAACACAAAATCTATAGATTTATGATTAGAAACTTACAATAGTTACAATCTACTGCTCTTAATAATGTTCTTTAACAATATTGCCACTGTTCTGCTTCATAATGTGTTCAAGCTAAATATAATAAAATTTGGGTGTTAGTGCCAAAATAAAATTTCCTCAAACAATTTTGGTACATTTTCACTACAAGCGCAAATGTCCTTGTGCGAAGTAAACATGTGCTAGATTTACCCACACATCAAGAATCTGAACAAAGATGTTTCCTACTGTAGCTTCTTGTACCTATGTAGAAATTTCCTTTACAATATCAAATTGACTGCTTTCAGCTAGGACAATGGTTACCACATTTGCAGCATAAACATTTGTTGGTCTCTATGCTAACACTTTACAATATAGTTCTCTAGCCTTCTAAAGATATTGTGCCTCCACCTTTGGATCCCTCCTCTAATTGCGAAAAGATGCAAAATAATTCCAATTTTCAAGTGAAATGTCAACATAAGAATTCTTTGCATTTGATTCACTTTGTGTAGCTTTAATTGTTTCTTTTGCTTTAAGCTAGTCATCTATTTTCAGTTCCAATTTTCCAAGCATAGATAAAGCATTTGATGAATTTTTTTTCCACCTTAAGTGCATCCCCAATCAATTCTAGGCTTAGTTGGATCTCATTTTGAGTCTAAGCTATGGCTGCAAGACGTAGATATGCATCCACATAATCAGGAAACTTGAATAATATTAGCTTGCATAAAAGATTTGCTTTTTCAGTATCATGTAGCTATTCAAACAACCTAGCAACATTAAATAGTGGCTTTATCCCATGGTAACTCAATTGAAACACCACCTTCTTCTAGTTGATGGAAGAATTCCATATCCTTAAAGAGCACAGGAAAAATTGTAGAATTGACACTAGGGCTTTTATTTACGAATTCAACCCAAATGCCATTCCCTAATTCCTTCATAAAAGTTTGTTGATCCGACCCTAGTTCATCACGCTCAAAATGAAGAAACCCATTTTTTTTTAACAATTGAATGGGTACTTCTTCTCCGCTCTTATTTAGAAGAGACTTTGTTGTCTTAAGAGAATCTAAGGCTGCATTGGGGTATGCTGATATTAATAACTCACCCATCTTGATAAATGCATGGACATCACGTAGATCTATGCGAGTTTCCTTTCTTAAAATTTCCAAAGCCTTCTATGCCTACCCTTGCTGAGCATATATATGGCCTACAACTTTTAAGCTCTCATAGTTCTCAAGGTGGACCTCCAAAACCTTTTCAAAATTTGAGAGAGAAATCTCAAGATCTCCCAGCTTCAATTGAACCTATCCACAAAATCTTGTGGCCTCTGAATTTGCTTGACTGATTCCATGTAGTAGTGGCCAATGGTGTCACTTAGTTCATTTGTGCATACTACATATCTTAATTGATTTTCCACTACTTTTAGTATAAATATCCACCAAAACCATACCCACTAAGTGAGGTCACTTAGTATCTTTAGTTGGGGGAGGGGTATTCCTTAGATTTATTGCTTTTTAAAAGCTCTTTACAAAACCTTTCTATTGTTTTCCTCCATTTTCATGGCATTCCATCACCATGAGATCACATTTCTTTGAGACATTTTTTCAACTAGTTCACTGTCTTGTCTATGCTATTGCTTACTATTATGCTTTGATATATTTTTTCCAAGCATCCATAGCTTGTTCAAAAGCACTTGTTTTAGGATTTTAGCCATAACAACAAGGCAATGAACTTCTTTGATAAAAAAATATTTTCTTTCTCTTATTCTACAATTTTTTACATTTTGTCATCTATCAACATCTAGTTATTAGTTATGCAATGTGAAGTAATGCTTTGATTTTGAAAGATGTGTAATGTAATGTAATCAACAATTTGAATATCAATAATGAACATCTGTGATTTAATAATACATATAGATATCTTAACATTAGGTGAACTAAGCCTCCTCATTACAAACAAAAAGATGATCTCTTAGGTCTAATTGGCACTGAAAATTGGAAATATGTGAATGAGGTGTTGTGAAATAATATTTTGAGTGAAATCAATCAGTGCTTATTCCTATTGGGCAATGGAGTCAAGATGTGGGTGATATATGTGTCTTACTTCTGGCTACAACTCTAATTATTTGGCACAATGAGAGTATATGGCTTACAAATATGTGCGATGATGCAATTATATGGTTCTTCTTATTGATCCAAATAAGACTTCCAGGTTATTGTGATTTATTTAAAGGGATTTAATCTTTACTTGAAGGAACCAATTAAAAGAAATCAAACAATGACAAGTGTGTATTGACAAATTAAACATATACTTGATATACTTAATTTGAATAACAAGGAAATATTAAACTGGAGATAACCAGACAATCATACACAATATTATCAACAAATAACTGAGACCAGAATTCGAGCACCAGATTAATTCTTCTTCTTCATTGATTGATTCAAATAGATATTACAATATAATAGAACTCTCCTCATATATATTTCTATAAATTCCTATGATGATGATATCAAAATTTGGTCTTGGTTTCTCTTTTATAAGAGAAGCAACAAGCTTCAGACCGTTATAAAATATGGAATATTTTCAAAATTCATGCCTCTTCATATAAACTAAATATTAGTTTTTCTCAAAACATAATTAAGAGAAAAAAATAAAGTAGACAATATTGATTGGAAGCCCACAACACTTGCAATACACTTGTAGTCGAATAATCAACATACGAGACTCATGGTCATCCTGAACTGGAAAAGTCCCCCTCTCCATGATAGAGTGTTTGAAGGCTCAGTTCTTCCACTGCAACATCTTCAAGTCCCTATTCTTCTGTAGGAGCCAAATACTTTTGCTCCCATTGGTATACTGTGTAGTCATGAGGCCATTTGTATTCTTGAATCTTTGATATATTTGTTAGGTGATTCCTCCATCTTTTTTCGAGTAACCCTCTACCATTTGTAATAAATTTAGAATATCTAGTATCCAAGGCTATTATTCCATCCATGATCAAATTGAGGTTGTGGACATTCAATTCACCATCCTTTTATACATGAGAAATGAAATTAGGAACAATTTTTCCAAATTCCTTTCTCCATTCATTGAGATTTTTCAATTGGTCATCATCCTTTAATATCCTTAGTACAAACCACTTCTTCAATGTATGAAATAATTCCATCCTTGTTTTGATCTTTTGGTCTTCTCCATTTATATACTGAGATTCATCTATAACTATCTTAGCCATCTCCTCAGTTGGCTTCAAAGTTTAAAGAGCTTCCACACTTCTCTGTAATACCCTACATAAAGTCACCAAGGTATGATGAATTAGCTGCCACTTCTTGAAAAGAGGATCCAGTATAAGTGCATGGCCTTTCATCTAGTGGTCAATTTCTTGGGATAATGAAGTATAGCAATCATACACACTTTCCAATTTGTCTTCTATCAGTTTGATCCCGTGATCCGAGACTTTTTCTAAGACATTGATGATGATCTGGTCCCTAACTCCCTCCTTGGTTTCATTATTGGTTTTTTTCAAATCTCCAATCTCCTGTCTTATTACATTCATTTGTTCAGAGGATGCACTTTTTATATCGGTTGATTGGGTAGTAGGATGTTGATTCAATACTATATCTTTACTCTGTGAGGGCCCTTCTCCTTTCAATTGATTTTTTAGTCTTACATTTTCTATGAACAATTTATTTACCTCATCATTTAAGAATTTTTTTTCCTTTTGTTTTCTATTTCCTTAATAACAGCTCAAGTGGACATGGCTGAGTGCATTGTCATGGTTGGAAATTCTAAATGAGATGTGTCCTTCAATGTTTTTACCATATTCATTTCTCTCATCTCTTGTACCACATCTAACAACCTTGGTTTTGTGTATTTATTTGCTTGGCCCAAAATGCCAAGGTCTCAATCTTAGGCTTGTACCTTGTACCACTTACCCCCCCATCAAAATCATCATTGGGTCTTCTTGCATTCTTACTTGGTCAAGTAAGAATATCTTCTTTAGTTCCATACTTGGGATAATGAGTATATTACTCTTCAAAACCATATCCCTAGCTTCTTGTGGGCTAATATCAACATTATCAATTATCAACTATCAATTCATTGAAAGTCTGGGCTACAATTTGATCGTGCTGAGACTCTTCATCACCCATCTTCTTTGTCTCTACCCTTTCTTCAAAATCTCTCATTTTCATTTTAACCTAGAAATCCTTAAATTCAAGGGTCTTAATGAAATCATCATCTTCAATAAATTTGCGAGCTACAATTTCCCTCTCATCATCTTGCATTTCCCTTTCTCCCTGCATATGGATATCAATTCTAGCCTCTAGTTTATGAGCTTCAGTTTTATGGGCTGGTTGATCATCTACCTCAACATCAACCTTTAAACTCCTTAGTACACTAGCCACTTCTTCTGTTTTTCCCACTTCTTCACTCATTGCATAGGAGACCAATCTATGTGGCTCCCATGTCTTCTATTTCTTAGGAAGTGGTTGTTCAGGAGGTGATTCTTGAGGAACATGACATACTAAAATAATGTCAAGAGATGGCTCTGAAATTACAGTACCACTTGGCCTTTTCGAAGATAATTTTGTGGGCCTCTACTCCTCTACTACAATATTAGTTGCATACAATTCATTAAACTTATCAATTATCAAATTTATCCTCTTAAGAGGATCATCTTCTTCTACAAAATACACCAAGAAGTCAGTGTTCTTCTTCTTCATTTCTTCTGGAAGCTTCATCACGGTCTCCCATTTTCTTTTCCTCTGATATACCTCTTGGGGAGTTAAGTAGTTTCTAATCACATTCTCTTCATAATCCACTTTATGAGTGATTGTTGCCTTTGCGAGGAGGTTTCATCTTATAAAATTCATATGGCCCTCAGGGTAAAAAACCCTTTCGCTTCCAAGCCTTAGAGAATATCTTGTCTTAAGGTAATGCTGTAATTCTTCAACGACATCATATCCAATAGATAATTATTCACATGTTGTCAAGTTAGGTAGAAATGTACCCTTCTTTTGTTTCTGCATAACATCCTTTTCCATCTACAACATCTACTACATAAATTCTAAAAAGGCTAGCCAAAGAGGAACACATTTTGGCAATACATATGGGGCCTATGGGCACCCATAAATCCTGATTATTGTGACATCTTGCAAAACAAAGCCAATCACCAAAGTTATGAGAATGTCCTTGTTCTGATTTCAAAGCCAAGGGCCTTAATAATTGTAGTATAGGTGTGTGTAATCTTGGCGATGAGTGGCCAAGAACTCTCATAACTCTATACACAAAGTCATCATGGAACACTACATAATTGAAGTTATGACATCTGCTATCACATGTATAACACCATCATTGCACGGGCAACAAGTTCCATTGTTGATAAACCTTACCCAAACACATCCTTTTGGTCCATATATCTTTGTTCTAGTACAATATCAAGTGACATAGTAAAGAATAGTACCTAAATGTTATAGGGGCCCTATTCTCTCTGACTTGCAGGAAGCCTTCATGCAATGCCTTATGAAGATATGAGGCAAAGTCATATTCATTGTTTGTCTTGGGGTTCTGAATTCTCATAGTCATCATCATCAAACTAATTGGCATTTGTTCTTGTGCATCTATCCCAAGTACTTGATAGAAAGCAAAGTAGGTTTTCTTGAAATAAATTTGAAAATCTTGTACATCAAATGGTTCGATGGAAGAGGGGGAGATAGGTATCACCTTGTTGTTAACACACCTTTTCATGTATATGGGGAGTTCATAGCTTTTGTGTGTTCTCCTTAACCTAGTATATTCTTCCTCACTCTTTTGCAAGTCAACCCTAATTAAATTTTAATAGGAAAGAGCATAAATCCATGGATTTAGATGAGGTAAGAGGCTTTATTGATCTCATTTCTTCTTGTTTGGCAATTATGTATACAAATACCTCGTAATATGTAGATTATTGAAATCTGAGCGTAGGAGAATCTAACCTAGTTTCTTTGTTGGTGGAGTGATCCAAAAAATGTTCTTTTGGACAAATTTATAGCTTGCATTCTTTACTTGACTATTGAATGCTTTGTATATTTTTTTGCACGATGGTTAAACCACATATAGAGAAATTTTATCAAAGTAATAAGAAAACAAAATTGCCTTCATGATGTCAACAAAGCTACTGATATTGATAGTGATCATGATGAAGTGAAAAAAAATTCACATCACATTCATCTTAGTTGTCTTGAAGTTGAGGTAATTAATATAATAGTTGTCAGTTATCTGTTCCAATTTTTTTTCATTCTTCATGCTTAAAATGTTCTTTTGGACAAAAAAATATAGCTTTTTCATTCTTTATGTTGTCAATTAATTTGTCCCAATGTTTTGCCATTCTTCTTTTGGACAAAAAATTATAGCTTTTGCATTCTTTAAGTTGTAAATTAATTTGTCCCAATGTTTTGTCATTGTTCATGCTTAAAATGTTCTTTTGGAAAAAAAATTAAAGCTTTTTCATTCTTTACTTGACTTATATTAATTTTTGCATGATGATTAAACCTCGTGATACAGATAAATTATATGAAAGCAAAACAAAAAGAAAAAAAGGCCCTACCAATAGAACTCTCTACAAAGCTATACAACTTCATGTTTGCAATGACATCAATAGTGATTATGATGATGAACTCGACGAGCATGCACATGATATTCATAGTGGTAGTCGTGCTGAAATTAGAGTGCTATGAAACCACATGCAAGTAAGTACTATTCAATTACTATTCAAGTAAGTAATGGTTGTTTTATTACGTAAATAAGGGTAATCATTACCTATTTGATAGAACCTGGTTAGAATAGTAGTCAGGTGTAATTAGCTAGTATACATAGATTATGGAAATAAGGGAGAACATATAACTTATATATGGAAGCTTAAAGCTTAGTTGTAATAGAGTGCATACATAGATTTTGACAATGCATTAGTGCATTATGTTCGAGGATGTCATGGTCCTCAGTTGGGGGGACTTCATTTCCAATCCATGTCTCTTTCTGGAGTACTCGTATAGTCTAGCACAATTGTAGTCTTGCCCTCCATTTGTTTGTACCTCACAATGGGTTAGATTTTTTTTCAAAGTAAAAAGTTGCTTCTTTGTTAATCAATAGAATAAAAAAAAGCACATACAAAAATTGATTTGTTCCAAGACATAAGACATTACATACAACTATCAAAAATAATATAATGTGTATTTTTTTTTGTTTTTATAGACATTTATTGATAAACTCCAAGAAGGGGATAAAGTTGAGTTGCTGGATCTATTTTATGGTGCTATTGTGGGCATTGGGCAGATTCACTCACTATCTATTGTACATGGAGTCAAATTGAAAGGAACATGAGATGCAAATGTAAGTATTTTAAAGGCCACAAGTAATATACCCCTTGCTTATGAAGACAAAATAGATGGATTTTTCCATCTGAGAGAGAAAGAAAAGACCTTCACACAGTGGCCACTAAAATATTTGAAAAAAATGACATAGTTGATGTTTATCATGTAATACTAGCTATTAGACAACTTGGCCCATTGTAACTCAATTTTCTCAATCACAACACTAAGAAACACACTTTGTAAGTTTTGCAAAGAAAAGACACATTTCTATCTTTTATTTGTTGTAAAAACATGTTTTATCAATATAATTTTAGTATTTTGCCTTCTTAATAGCTGTTTCATTATGTGCAAATGAATGATTGATTATATTTTTATGCGTTTTTATATGTTTAAACCTCAATTAAAGCATTGTCTTATTTCCAACACTTATAGGCAACAATTAGTGAACAAAAAAATTTAAATAAACTACCAACTGGTAGAAATCAATGAATAAACATGACTAAATATAATGATCATGCAATTAATAAAAATTCTATCAATATACTATACCATTTGGTAGAAATCAATGAACAAAAATAATTAAACAAACTACCAAATTGATCAAAATGATGATTAAAATTAATGACTAAATACACTACCAATGGATGGAAATCATTGAATAAAAATGACTAAATAAGTGACCAATTAACAACAATCAATGACTAAATTAATGAATAAATATATCAGTGAATAAAAAATGACTAAATAAGTGACCAAACTATATCAATCAATGACTAAATCAACAACTAAATAAGTGACCAGTTAAATATATTAGTGAATAAAAAATGACTAAATAAGTGACTAGATTACAACAATCAATGACTAAATCAACGACTAAATATATCAGTGAATAAAAAACTGACTAAATAAGTGATCATATTACAATAATCAATGACTAAATATACTACCAAATCGATCAATCAAAACAACCAATAAATGACTAAAAATGGTTGTCATCAATTTGGTCACATTATACATGATTGGCAATAAACTACTAATGGTCACACGATCATGTTTAGTCATTTATATGTAGTTTTTAGTAGTTTTTAAATCATATATTATTTTTTATGTACTAGTGGTGGAATGAATGTTTAGATGTTTAAGTGGTTTTAGACAATACTGATTAATCCTCCCTCTCAGCATTCTCGGTGTTCAAAAATTGGTATTAGATCTTGGTTCCTTGGAAGATG
>CM021108.1:418503430-418624086 GCA_007115665.2 Sequoiadendron giganteum
CTTAGACATGATAACATAAAAATATATATAAAAACATACATAGAAACATACATAACATGATGGGACAGTGTAGTGCAGGGCCTACCAAAACGGAGGATAAAAGTGATGAATTTGGCAGATGGGAGGAAACGTTATGGCGACAGAAATGAGGAGATCACGGCGTCATCAGGGAGTGTTTCGTGCGTTTTGACAATAGTCAACATTGTGGGCAGGAGTTTCACCATATAACTCATCATCTTGATGGCTTATGCGAGAAGTTATCCCTAAGTCTAGATTTTGTGCACCCGTGAGCATTGGAGGTCGATGTGAGTAAGACCTACGCAGACTATGTTCTAAATTGTAATAAGTATTGTTCTTCGATAAGATGTGTTTAAATATGATAATGCACAAAATAATTGTAGGTTGGAAAACACTCTGTGTTGTGAGTTTTTTCATTCTACATGTTGAAATTTAAAGGTTGGAGAGCACAAGGTGGAGTTGCAGGATAAAACAAACCAAATTGAGGTGAGGGGTGACTAACCAATTGGGTTGTTGCCTGTAAAGGGTTTTAAAATAGTATGTGGGTTTCAAGTTTCATAGCACCCAATGTTTTGCAACTTGCAATCTTATTGATAGCACGAATGTACTGAAAACCTTTTGTTAGTTAGATAATACAAATGTAATGAAAGGAACCTTTAAAAAATTTAAAAACTTATAGCTAGAGTAAAAATTGGATTTCAATTTTTTCATATGATTGAAAAAAATGCACAAGATAATTGCAAATTGGAAAACACAATGTGGGTTGTCAGTTATTTCATTCTGCATGTTTAAATCTAAAGGGTTGAGAGCAGTGGGAGGAGTTGCAAGTGGGGATACATAAAACTAACCAAATTGACTTAAGGGGTGACTAACCAATTGGGTTGTTACATGTAGAGGGATTTACAATACTTTGTAGGTTGCAAGTTTCACAACATGTGGTGTTTTGCAACCTAGAATTTTATAAAACAATATGAGTGCCTTGAAAACATTTTGTTATTTAGACAATATGAATGTAATGAAAGACACCTTCAAAATTTATAACAAGTCTTTGTTGGAAATACGAAGCCTTGCAACATGAGCATAAAGTGAATGTAGGTTGTTTTAGCTATTCCAGTGTTGTCATTGATGCCAACATTATGGCAACATTATGGGAAGCATGTTTGGTATACCGATAGTTGATCTCTATTGGAAGTGTTCTTTACTAATAACCTAGTGCGTTGGTTTTTGAGTCCAGAATTCACCACAAGAAGAGATATGACTCTGCTCTCTTAATCTCATTATTATGACTCATTCATTCAGCTATATCCAGAAGTTTGGGAAGTTTTGTGTTGAGTATAGAATGTTATCAATGACAAAGTTTAACTCTATACACTACAACTATCTCTTTGTTCAGTATGTCAGTGTGGGAGACTCTACATTTTCTTAAGAAGATCATTTTGATGTTAATGTGATGAGAAACTGAAGTAATATCAAATTCGAGAAGTGTTTACCTTGAGAAGTGTGTGTGTCGGTTTGGAGTTTTTGTGATTAGGTCCTATTATTGGCCGACCTAATATTTGGCATGCATTAAGAAGATTAATTATACTTTACAACTATTAGTTGGATCCCTTACTAATTTACACCGACTTGATATGATACACCACATGGATAAAAGTGTTTTGAATTTTATTTGGTGTCGACGAGAGCTATTTTGATTGATTTGTTTGCATCTAATTAGGCCAACCTAATTGATGTATGAGACATACTTGTATATATATATAAGAACTTTTAGAGTTGAAAGAGAGATGAATAAAGAAGAGGACAGGGGTGTGTGTGTGTGTGTGTGTGAAGATGATATAAAATATGTGAGCTTAAATGATCTATCAAATGCGAGCAATATATTGTGGGAGAAGTCAAGGATTGGAGTTGAATCATTGTGTGACTGCTATGCAGAGCAATACTTTTCATTCAAAGCCTCATTGGAACTGAATTCAACACATAGAAGATGTACTCCATCAATTCATACTTTTGGCATTGAGCCACATTTGTTTATATCTTGGTGGTTAGCCATATCTTTATATTCTGGCTATGAGCCTTTCTAAGGACAGTGAGTCCTAGCAATGAGCCCTGTAATATTCTATATTCAGATATATTATATTGTGAGCTGATCCTCACCATGGTTTTTCCCACTTTGGGTTTTCCACGTAAAATTCTGGTGTTAACGTGTTTTGTGGTGTCATGTTCATTGCAATGTCTTCATTCTTGTTTGCAGTTATATGTGGTTTAATAATTGGATGGTTTGCAGCTAAATGATTTAGTGGAATACTGATTCACCCCCCCCCCCCCCTCTCAGTATTCTAGATAATCAACAGTCTTAGGTAGACTAAAAATTATGTTTCAATATTCTCATATGATGATAAAATAAATGCACAGAATAATTGCAGGTTGGAAAACACAATGCGGGTTGTCAGTTATTTCATTCTACATGTCAAAATTTAAAGGGTGGAGAGCACGAGGAGGAGTTGTAGGTGGGGTTACATAAAACTAACCAAATTGAGTTGAGGCGTGACTAACCAATTGGGTTGTTACATGTAAAGGGTTTTGCAACAATTTGTGGGTTGTAGGTTTCATAGCACCCAGTGTTTTGCAACATGAAATTTTACAAAATAGGATGGATGCATTGAAAACCTTTTGTTATTTAGACAGTATGAATGTAATGAAAGGCACCTTCAAAATCTATAGCAAGTCAATGGTAGAATAAAAAATGTGTTTCAATTTCTTCATATTATCAAAAAATACATGTACAATATAATTGAAGGTTGGAAAATATAATGTGGGTTGTAAGTTATTTCATTATGCTTGTTCAAAGCTCAAGGCTGGAGAGATTAGGGAGGAGTTGTAGCTGGGGGATACATAAAACTATCCAAATTCACCTAAGAGGTGACTAACCAATTGGGTTGTTATGTTTAGAGGATTTTATAACAGTATGTCAGTTGCAAGTTTAATAACATCAAGTACTTTGCAACCTCAAATTATGCATAGATAGTATGATTGTAAAAAAAAAAATTAGAGTATGAATGTAATGAAAGGAACCTTCAAAATTTACCACAACTATTAGTTAGAGTAAAAATTATGTTTCAATTTTTTCATATGATCAAAAAAAAAATGCATAGGATATTTGGAAGTTGGAAAAACATAGTGGGTTGTGAGTGATATGATTGTGCTTGTTATAAGCTAAAGGGTGGAGAGGATGGGGAGGAGTTGCAGGTGGGGGATACATAAAACTAATTAAATTGACCTAAGTGGTGACTAACCAATTGGGTTGTTACATGTAGAGATTTTTACAATAGTATGTGGGTTATAGGTTTCATAACACCCACTGTTTTCCAACCTGCAATTATTGTAATGAAAACCTTTTGTTATTTAGAGGGTATGAATGTAATAAAATACACCTTCAAAATTTACCAAAACTATTACTTAGAGTAAAAATTGTGTTTCAATTTCCTCATATTATGGACAATTAAATGTTTTAAAAATCGCAGGTTGGAAAAACATAGTGGGTTATGAGTGATATGATTGTGTTTGTTCTAAGTTCAAGGGTGGAGAGCTTGGGGAGGAGCTACATGTGGGGGATACATAAAACTAATCAAATTGACCTGGGCGATGAGTAACCAATACGGTTGATACATGTAGAGGGTTTTAGAAGAGTATGTGGGTTGCAAGTTTCATAACACCCACTGATATCTAACCTGCAATACATAGACAATATGATTGTAATGAGAACCTTTTGTTATTTAGAGAGTATGAATTTAATGAAAGAAACCTTCAAAATTTACCACAACTGTTACTTAGAGTAAAAATTATGTTTCAATTTCTTCATATGATGGAAAAATAAATGCACAAAATAATCACAAGTTGGAAAATTACAGTGGGTTGTGAGTTATTTCATTATGCTTGTTCAAAGATCAAGGTTGGAGAGTTCAAGGAGGAGTTGTGGGTGGGAGAAACATAAAACTAACCAAATTGAGCTGAGGGGTGACTAACCAATTTGGTTGTTATGTGTAGAGGGTTTTACACTAGTATGTGGGTTTTAGATTTTATAACACTCAATTTTTTCCAACCTCCGATTATACATAGACAATATGATTGTAATGAAAAAATTATATTATTTAGAGTGTACGAATGTAATGAAAAGAACCTTCAAAATTTACCACAATTGTTACTTACAATAAATATTGCATTTCAATTTCCTCATATGATAGAAAAATAAATGTACAAAATAATCACAAGTTGGAAAAACATAGTGGGTTGTGAGTTATTTCATTTTGCTTGTTCAAAGCTCAAGGTTGGAGATTTCAGGGAGGAGCTACAGGTGGGGGAAACATAAAACTAACCAAATTGAGTTGAGGGGTGACTAGTAATTGGGTTGTTACGTGTAGAGGGTTTTATAACAATATGTGGGTTGCAGGTTTCGTAACACCTAGTGTTTTCCAACCTCCAATTATACATAGACAGTACGATTGTAATGGAAACCTTTTATTATTTAGAGTATGAATGTAAAGAAAGACACCTTCAAAATTTACCACAACTGTTACTTAGAGTAAAAATTGTGTTTCAATTTCCTCATATGATGGAAAAATAAATGCTCAAGGTCAGAGAGGTCGAGGAGGAGTTGCAGGTGGGGATACACAAAACTAACAAAATTGACATGAGGGGTGACTAACCAATAGTGTTTTTACATGTAGAGGGTTTTACAACAGTATGTGGGTTGTAGGTTTCATGACACTAGTGTTTTGCAACCTTTAATTTTACAAAACAACATGAATGTAATGAAAAACCTTTTATTATTTGGCATTCACCTTCAAAATTTATAACAACTCTTAGAGTAAAAATTGTGTTTGACTTTCCTCATATGTTTGAAAAATAAATGCATAAAATAATTGGAGGTTGGAAAACACAGTGGGTTGTGAGTAGATGATTTTATGGAACCTACAACCCACACACTATATTGTAAAACCCTCTACACAATGGGGTATGCTTTTAAACAAAAATCATGAAAAGCAATTACCAAAAAAGAAAAGAGAAAACTCTAACACAATACAGATGAACACCACCCAGATTCCTAAGGTAACTAAGAATGAAAGGTAATAGACACAAATGACACATAAATCACAAGTTCTTTACAAACGATTGATTTCCCAATAAGACGAGCAATAACTCCTTCCAAGTATGTGTAATGTCTCCATTTAGGATCACCTTATGTTTTTCCTTCAAATCACAATTCCAAATGAAACCAATAGTAGATTGCAGTTAGAGATATAATTCCTACTTAAAATTGAGATGATGTAAGTCTGGTTATGGAAACCTGCAACAATGTTAGATGAATATGGAAGACATAATCCATGAAATACATTTACCTCTAAGTCTAAGAAAGAGTATTTATATCAATACAACAAGTCCCAAGGACTATGTGGGCTCAACCAGAATGAGGAGGACATGATGAGGTACCCCAAGTATCCTCCCCTAGGTCCAACAACAAGACCTTATCCTCTCTGGTCTCATGTGGTCCTTAACTAATGGTCCTCAACCATCTTCATGATGTGGTATACCTAGTGAGGGCTTTAGACAATTCTCCTCCATCATGCCAACCTATCCTCTTATGATTGAAGACCTTTCTTCATTTACTTCAACAATTGATTCACTAGAGGATAGTTGGGAGGCTGCAATAGGGTGTCCTTCTCATAGTTCTCCCTTTTGCATAATAGGGTGCCCTACTCACAGTTCTCCCTTTTGCATAATAGGTTTCCCTTCTTGTGATTCTCCCTTTTGCATAATGTAGAGAAGGGGGATTCGCTACTCACGAGTTCTCTTCAATCAGAGAGCCTCATGGGGCAAACTACCCTAAACTACCTCAAAGGACAGTGGCAAGAGTTCTAGAATCAGAAAGAGCAAGTCACAGAAATTCCCTGGACAAACCGACAAGCTCTCGGCCAAAGGACGGTAGCGCGGAACCTGGATGACATCGCGGCGTGCTAGCGTCTCGTGCGGACCAGAAAGCAAGTATGTCATAGAAAATGGCAAAGTGAATGCTTCTATTCTAATTGCTGAGAACTTCTGGAATGCGATAAAGTAATAGAATGTGATAAAGATAAGGAGAATAAGGGAAAGGAAACACATACAATCGTGTGAGTGATGAAGTCTCCAGCTCATGAACGTCTTCAGTACCTGCACACAAGAGAGAGAGAAATTGTTGGGGGTGTACAGGGGTTTTCCTCAATCAAACCCCTGTTTTGGTGTTCCCACCTCCACAAACAACTAGATAGATAGAGAGAAATGTAGGAAATGAAGTAAACACAAAAGCACTACAAAACGGTGTTATCCTACTCAACCAAATAATAGAGGAGAGGAGTGAAAGCTTACCACCTCTACCCAAAGTGCTCAAGTCTAGAGGGGGAGAAAATGAGAGGGACTCAAGCCTTTGTTGTTGTGGTGTTTCATTCCACACTTGCTCTACTGAAGTGATGGAGTGTTGATGTTGTTGTTGTGAAGTGTAAAGTGTTGCTTGAGATTGAAGAGATGGTGAAGAAGTTGCTTGGAGCTTGTTAAGAGATGTGAAGGAAGAGGAGGGTCTTGAAAAGGTGAAGAGATGAAAAAATGGATTATTGAAAGGTGAATATGAAGAAACAACCATATTCAGGTCGGTCGGCCGAAGAGGGTGTTACAAGTTGACTCTCAATGGGAAATGTAATGCCTATGCATTCTCCAACTGCAAGAATCTATCAGGGATGTAAGTACGTCACACAGACATTTGCGCATCACACAGACGTCTACGCGTCGCGCGGGCGTCCTTGATAGTAACTCATTTGCTGACATACAAAAAGGATGCCAAGTGGAACGAAGGTAGCGGGCTTATGTAGAATTAAGCCTCCAAATTTGGTTTTCTAAAGTGGAGAAGGGTAAAAGGGGAATTTGCATTAGGGGTGCAAATTCACTCCTATACATTTTTCCCCCACTTTAGCGAGCACGAATACTGATGAGTGCTTTGGTAAAGTAGATCAGAGAAGTAGTAGGGTTAGAAATGTATACCTGAACCATCGAGGAAGTAGACTACGATCTGGCGAGCCCAAGAATGTAGGGTCAAGAGAGGACTTCATAGTTTCACAGAACTATGAAGCTGAAGAAAGAGCATATACTCAAGATCAAGAAGATGCAGATCTTCGATCTGGTATATACAAGATAGAAATGAATGCAAGAGTAATAAAAGAAATCCCTGCTCGAGGAGGAAAACTTGTATCATAGAGTAAAAGTGATAAAAGCAATCCCCACTCGAGGAGGAAGACTCGTATCATCAAGTAAAAGTGATAAAAGCAATCCCCGCTCGAGGAGGAAAACCCGTATCACCAAGTAAAAGTGATAAAAGCAATCCCCACTCGAGGAGGAAAACCCATATCACAAATTAAAAGTGATAAAAGCAATCCTCACTCGAGGAGGAAAACCTGTATTACAAATTTAAAGATATAAAGAGGCTCTACAGGTTCTCGGTCCCGCAGAGCAAGTAAGCGGATAGTCACGTAAACCATTGTTAAGTTGGAAAAATTTCAAAGAGGTCCCTCGAGAACCCTTCAAAAGGAGTAGGGGTCCACTCAAGGGATGCATTATTTGAAAAGCGAGGTCTAGTCAAGCTACCCCCAAGCTAGACGCAAAGATATGAAATAGGTCTAGTCGGGCTACCCCCGAGCTAGACACAAAGATAGGAAGTAGGTCTAGTCAGGTTGCCCCCAAGCTAGACGCCATGGAATTCATTTTGAGATAGAAAATTTCAAAGGGGGTCCCTTGGGAAGCCATCAAAAGAAGAGGGTCCACTCAAGGGACGCTTCATTCGAAATTCATAGAGAAGAAAAGGTGGGTGCATCAACAAACAAATGATTGATGGAACCTAAATCACGAAGTTGTTATATTTTGTCCTTCAAGGCCTTACATTCACTAGTGGAATGGCTAGGCACTCGATGGTATGCACAGAAAGAATGTTTTTCCTAATCATGTTTATGACATTTCTTGCGTGTAGGAGGAGGAAGAGTAATTAAGCAGGCTTTTAGAAGCTGCAACAAAATATGCTCTTGCTTAGATAAAGGACGAGGAGCAAGAAGCAAGCCTTTCTCTTATGGAGAAAAGTTTGACTGCTCAGAAGAAGAGGATATGAAGACATAAGACAAAGGAGGATAGACCAATCCGCGGGAATGAGGTTGAGTAGACATCACGTCAACGTTCAACCGTGGTTTCCACTTATATTGTTCATTCAAGCAACCAAGCCCTAGATTACACTTATGAGGCACAAATTCTATAGGGACTTGTATGCCTTGTTCATTACGCCCACAACCTTTACACTCATAGCCATACTTAGAGATGAGATTAAAGTTAGGGCCATAACGTGTTTGCAAGTCATGAGAAGAAGGGGGATCCTCATAGAGAGCATTATTCCAACAAGGGGAAACATACTCTTCTGCGGGATCATCATCATCCTTCTTGATAGGACTATCAGAATTATCCTCCTTAGCAGAAGCATAATCATCTTCCTTAGAAGGAGGATCAACACTCAGAACATTACAGTTCACATTCACATTATCCTGCGATACATAAGGACAATCATCTTTGATAGTAGGTATGAATCATGTTGTCGGAAGGTCTAAGTAGATTAGGTCGAATTTATATTCCTGAATGAAGGAATCTATAAAGTCTGAAGGACCCTAATCATAACCAAGACATGCATTCCTTTGCGAAGAGGTAGAAGGAATAGACTTAATATTTCTCACTTTAGAAGAATCTTCTTCAGGTACATCTACCTCAAGAGCATCCTTTGTAGTAGATATTGTTGGAGTACACATTGACACATTGGAAGAAACTGAAGGAATAAGAGTAGGAACAACTGAAGCTTGACCAACAACTGCCATCTCACATAAGTGCATATCATCAAGGTCAGCCTTAACTATGACTACTCGATTATTACAAATGAACTTAATTGATTTGTGTAAGGTAGACGGGACTACGCCCATAACATGAATCCATGATCTACCGAGAAGAAGGTTATATGGTAACTTCTCTAACATAACGTATACAAGGGTAGGTATAGTAACGAGTACCAACCTCAAAGGCAAGATTGTTGTGCCTAGAGCTTGTCGACTGACATTATCGAACCCACAAATGTCAACAAAAGAAGTATTAAGAGAAGATGGATCAATATTAGTCTTAGGTAATAGATCAATGCTACATAAGTTAAGCGTCGAACCAACATTAACAAGAGTATGTCTAATACCAATCTTATTAATATTAACTATAATCATTAGAGGATCCACTTGCTTTTGTACTTCTGGAGGCAAGAGTTCCTATAGATAGAACATAATATTCGGTGAATCCACACGAATATAAGCTATCAATGTATCAACATTTGTTGGCCTAACGGAAGAAGGCAAGATGATATTTTGCAAGGCTTCTTGAAGCATACCTTGATAAACCAAAGCAGATTGAAGCAAGTGCCATAGTGAGATATTAGCCGAAGTAAGACTGAGTTGCTCGACAAGATCGTAGTCACTAGGTGCTTTAGTTGTAGGTTTAGGATCTTCAAGAAGGCTTAGTTGTATATTCATTCTAGTATCATAGGTACGGGCTACTGCTCTATAAGAGGGAGCCTTAGAAAGATTATGAGAGTTACTATCAAATGGGACACCATCAATAGAACAAACTCTTTTAGGAGAAGGACTAGTTGTAGTCACGTAAATGACCGGTCTCTTAGGCCATTGAGGGGCAGAAGAGACATAGATTACATTTACAGAATCATCACACCTAGTAGAACAATTATTCAAAGACATATTCTCAACATCAATCCAAACAGGATCAAATGTGGAAGGAGATTCATCATGCGCCAATGCATCATCTCTAGAAGAGAGTGCATTGGGGTAGATGAGAAATTCATCATTCAAAAATGCAACGTCCCTAGAAGAGAGTGCATTGGAATGAGTAGGAGATTCATCATTCACAAATGCATCATCTCTAGAAGAGAGTGCATTGGAATGAATAGAAGGTAGAGTAACATTTAGAAAGGTATCAATGATTTCATCTTCTTGCAACAAGATATCCTTCGAAGGGGGAGGACTCTCATGAGAAGGATCAAAGATACAAAGTGGCATGGGAAAATCCAAGTTACTATTACATGCATGAAATGGAATATCATTAACATTTTGAACAAAATTAGATACAAAACTAATAAAAGAAGATTTTAAATTCATTATGATTTTTTTGGTATTTTCTATGTTCTAGTAATTTGCATTTTCAAAGGTCTCTGGAGCGGAATTAGCGGTCGGAACTTGTGTCGATCCCTAAAATTCAATTGCAGAAGGCACTAATATTTTAAGGATAGAAAGTTAGTTCCCTAGGAGACCTTTCCAACGGTGCAAACGGTTATGAATTCTGATCACCGATTCAAAAGTTATGACCCCACCAAGCAGGGGTAAATAAATTCCTAGTTTTCAAAAAAGATGTTCATGTCAGGTTCACCAAAATGTAGAGAAGGGGGATTCGCTACTCACGAGTTCTCTTCAATCAGAGAGCCTCATGGGGTGAACTGCCCTAAACTACCTCAAAGGACAGCGGCGAGAGTTCTAGAATCAGAAAGAGTAGGTCATAGAGATTCCCTGGACAACCGACAAGCTCTTGGCCAAAGGACGGCAGCGCGGAACCTAGACTACAATGTGACGCGTTGGCGTCTCGTGCGGACCAAAAAGCAAGTGTGTCACAAAAAATGGCAAAGTGAATGCTTCTAATGTAATTGCTAAGAAATTTTGGAATGTGATAAAGTAATAGAATGTGATAAATATAAGGAGAAGGGGAAATAAACACTTACAATCATGTGAGTGATGAAGTCTCTAGCTCGTGAACATCTTCAGTACTTGCACACAAGAGAGAGAGAGAGAGAGAGAGAGAGAGAGAGAGAGAGAGAGAGAGAGAGAGAGAGAGCTAGGGCTGTATAGGGGTTTGCCTCACTCAAACCCCCTTTTTGGTGTTCCCACCTCCATGGACAACCAAATAGATAGAGAGAAAAGTATGAAATGAAGTAAAGTACACAAAGACACTACAAAACAGTGTTATGCTACTCAACCAAATGATAGAGGAGAGGAGTGAAATCTTACCACCTCTGCCCAAAGTGCTCAAGGCTAGTGGGGGAGAAAATGAGAGGAACTCAAGCCTTTGCTTCCATGGTGTTTCATTCCACGCTTGCTCTACTGAAGTGATGGAGTGTTGATGTTGCTGTTGTGAAGTGTAAAGTGTTTGTGAAGAAGCTGCTTGGAGATTGTGAAGAGATTGTAGAGGAGCGGATGAAGAGCTAAGAGAGGGCTCAGGGAGATCTAGAGAATGAAAGATCCAAAATGAATGAAGAAGAGGTTTATTTGAAGGAAAGAGGAAGGAAAATGACCATATTTAGGTCGGTCATTCGAAGAGGGCGTTACAAGTTGACTCCCAATGGGATTTGTAATGCCTCTGTAGGCTGTAGTTGTGAGAATCTATTAGGGACGTCAGTGCACCACACAAAAATCTACATGTTGTGCGGACATCTGCGTGCCACACGGGCGTCCTAGACAAAAATGCCTCTACTGACGCTCAAAACAGGCACTAAGTGGAATGAAGGGAGCGGGCTTATGTGGAATCAAGCCTTCGAATTTGGTTTTCTATGTTGAGGGAAGGTACAAGGGGAATTTGCATTAGGGGTGCAAATTCGCTCCTATACACATGAATACAAAAAAAGTACCAAAATAGGGGCTTGACCATTCTTAGCAAGCTCCCAATTAGTCACCAATAATTTTCTTATCCCTAGCTATATATTTTGTTAGATTTCTCACATAGATATTTCATTTTCACTTATTTAGTTTAATATTTCTTTTGATTTAGTTCATTTGGATCAATTTCTAGAATTTTTGAGTTATCTAATATTTCCCTTGTTTTTTCATTTTCTTTGCCCCTTACTGTACATAAAAGTCCTAAATCTATGAAATAATAGTTTTATAAGGTTTCTAGATGCTAGTCCATGATTGGGATGATAGCAATTAAACTAGATGACGATGCATCATAGGTGTCCACACAATGTGATATCATCTAACATGGTAATATTTTAAGGTTGATTACCATGTACGTATCGATTTATTTCTCAACAATAGCCATAATTTTTATTTCACAAAAAATAGATTCAATGCAATATGTGTGCTATTTCGATGACCTTGTTAGTGTTAGTGCTAATATTACTTTGTTCTCCCTATGCGAGAAAAATTGTAGATGTAACCTCATGAAGAGCAAGGAGAAAGTGAGGGTCATATTCCAAATTATATACATTCAAAAAATGCTTTCTAATTTACTAATTATAATGTATGACCTATATACTCAACGATGAAACTGAAGGAATACAAGAAATAATCAACAAGCATTCACAATCAAAAGATCGCAATCAATGAAGCAAATAGAGCAAACTGAATCAAACAAAATGCAAACCTTGCACATACTGAAATACACAATCTGCTCCAACATAGCTCCATTGTTCTCCTCTATTTCACCTTGGAGAATGGTGTAAGTAGTCCATTTCTCTCAAAATTTAATAGTACAATAGCAATAAAGAATTGTAACAATTCAAGTATAGTTTCTTTGCATGATCTGAGATGAAAAATGAATAGCAAGATGGTTCAATTTATTTATTTTTGGTGACACTGATCGATGATCAAGATCATATGAGAGATTGAAAAGATCAATGGTGGAGGATTGATGAGAAGAATTGGGGGTCAATTAAGTGATTGCATGATTCTATGTAACTGATCGTATGTTAGTTAAGAGGATTGGCTGGAGTGTTATTTGAAACTAACGATTAGTGGACTGAATTGATTTCTTAGTGGATTCAAAGTGAGTGGGATTGAAGTAGATCTGATTGATGAGTGAACTAAGAGTAAGTCTTAGTCAATAGGTGAGGTGGAATTTGCATGAGTATTTAATAATCAAATAAATTATTATTTACATGTGCAAGCTTGAAATTAATAAATAAAAATAAATGATTTTATTTATTTTGGATAATGGACAATGTTGAGTGATAAATGGATTAATTAAACAATTAAAATAATTATTTAATTTTGAAGATGAAAAATGGATAATTAATTAAATAATAATAAATTATTTAATTAAACTTTGGAATAAAAGAATAATTAGTAAATTAATTAAATAATAATAATTTAATTAATATAGATGAATAGTGGTGAAATAGATTATTTAATTAAATAATTCAAAATTATTTAATTAAAGTGGAGCTAAGAGGAAATTCAAAATTAAATAATAATAAAAACCATGTAATTATCATGATGAAGTGAAAATGATCGTTAATTTAATCAAATAATGAAAGTATTTAATTAAATATAGAAGACGAATTAATTAGATCAAATAATGAAAAATTGAGTCATTGGACAAAATGCGTTAGTTGTTGAAAGGCTAAAGAGTTTGTCATTGATATGTCTATTGGCAACATGAGCACGAGTATGAGTGTGGGTTGTATGGGTTGTACAATATGCAGATATAGTGTTGTCATTGATGTCAACATTGTGATTTGGTGTGAAGATCGATGTGTAGACCAATTGTTGAAGCATGAACATGCATAAATATGTTAATCTAGTGCTTAGATGCAAGAAGCTTTGATTCGGTGCAGATAATTACAGCTGAGTTGAAGATTGGCTAAGTGCCAAAACATAGTTTTCAATGTATAGGACATCCGGTTTTTTGGTCTGCATTGGTATGCCTTGAAGAATTCTACTTTGTGGTTCTAATAAAATTTTGGTGGATGTTAGAGGAGTCTAAATCTAAATTTTCACATTGTTTTATCTTCTGGTGTAGAAGTTATGAATGCCATAATATCCGATTTGTCAATGACAGTGTTTCCTAAGTAGAGTATATGCTTTGATGAATCCACACTTTATCATGGAATAATATTTTGCCTTGATTTTTTTTGGAAGTGTTTACAGGTGTCATATGCACCTATATTCCAAGTGGTGTGAAGCTTGGTAGTCTGCATGTCGGTTTTTGATTGATTAGTTGGTGAATTTTGATATTAGGTCATCAACAACGTCAACCTAATATATTTGGGGTATTGCGGAGGTTAAGTATTGATCTATTATAAAGGAGCTATTATAGGTCCATCCCAACCTATTTGAGGTGTTACATGTTTTTCAATTAAGGTGCAAGGTGTGTATGGTTGATTGGAAGCTGGCAAGTTATGTTTTTTCTTGATACATCTAATTAGGTCGACCTAATTGATGTTGTAGGTGCTTGTGGATGTGATGGATATATATGTAAGTTCATTTTAGGGTTATAGAGTGCGAACACAAGTATTGTTGATGTGAATTATGCAAGTGATGTGAGTGTAAAATAGAGTAGAGTATTAGAGCAGAGTGATATGAAGTGTGTTGACTTTATATATTGAGCTTCAGTGGAACTATATTCCAGCATACATTGTAGATGTGTTTGTAACAATTCATTCTGGCTATGTGCCACCCCTCTCTTCTATCTTTTCTTCTTTTTGTGGATAGTGAGTTCACTAGGACAGTGAGTCCACATGCAGTGAGCACTTCTATAATATCTTATAACCGGTTATAATATATTGTGAGCTAATCCTCAATGTGGTTTTTCCCTTTTTAGGTTTTCCACGTAAAAAATCTGGTGTTCATGTGTTATGTCGTTTTGATGGTTGCTTTCATGCTTTCCTTTCTTACTAAAAATTGAATATGCTATGTGCACTAGTAGAATTTGGAAAATAAATGACTAGGTTACTAAAACTTTTAGTCACAACAACTAAAAATGACTAAATTTTGCTATTTTTTTCATCACAACTATAATGAGTAAATAAATGACTAATTTGGTCGTCGGGTAAAAAATTATTTAGTCACACAAATAAAAATGACTAAAAAGTTAGTCATGCAAATACAAATCAAACAAAATTTTAAAAAATATGTGGGGAAACAATTGGTGGAAGTGTATTGCGCCCGATCATTATTCATGTTTAGCCTGGTAGTACTTGACAACTACACTGTGGCTACTTGTATGGGCATGCGATTCATTATTCATTTTAAGGCGTTTTAAGTTATAATAGCTACTTGCATGGGTGATAAAGATTGTTTAGAGAGGACCTGGAGAATTTTGGAAAGCAAGGCAAGGACTTCGATTTTTGCTGCAAAGTATTTGAAGTTGCAAGGCCCTCTGTAGCGAATTCAAAGATAATTCGAAACCCTCATTACATTGAACACAAAATCTATAGATTTATGATTAGAAACTTACAATAGTTACAATCTACTGCTCTTAATAATGTTCTTTAACAATATTGCCACTGTTCTGCTTCATAATGTGTTCAAGCTAAATATAATAAAATTTGGGTGTTAGTGCCAAAATAAAATTTCCTCAAACAATTTTGGTACATTTTCACTACAAGCGCAAATGTCCTTGTGCGAAGTAAACATGTGCTAGATTTACCCACACATCAAGAATCTGAACAAAGATGTTTCCTACTGTAGCTTCTTGTACCTATGTAGAAATTTCCTTTACAATATCAAATTGACTGCTTTCAGCTAGGACAATGGTTACCACATTTGCAGCATAAACATTTGTTGGTCTCTATGCTAACACTTTACAATATAGTTCTCTAGCCTTCTAAAGATATTGTGCCTCCACCTTTGGATCCCTCCTCTAATTGCGAAAAGATGCAAAATAATTCCAATTTTCAAGTGAAATGTCAACATAAGAATTCTTTGCATTTGATTCACTTTGTGTAGCTTTAATTGTTTCTTTTGCTTTAAGCTAGTCATCTATTTTCAGTTCCAATTTTCCAAGCATAGATAAAGCATTTGATGAATTTTTTTTCCACCTTAAGTGCATCCCCAATCAATTCTAGGCTTAGTTGGATCTCATTTTGAGTCTAAGCTATGGCTGCAAGACGTAGATATGCATCCACATAATCAGGAAACTTGAATAATATTAGCTTGCATAAAAGATTTGCTTTTTCAGTATCATGTAGCTATTCAAACAACCTAGCAACATTAAATAGTGGCTTTATCCCATGGTAACTCAATTGAAACACCACCTTCTTCTAGTTGATGGAAGAATTCCATATCCTTAAAGAGCACAGGAAAAATTGTAGAATTGACACTAGGGCTTTTATTTACGAATTCAACCCAAATGCCATTCCCTAATTCCTTCATAAAAGTTTGTTGATCCGACCCTAGTTCATCACGCTCAAAATGAAGAAACCCATTTTTTTTTAACAATTGAATGGGTACTTCTTCTCCGCTCTTATTTAGAAGAGACTTTGTTGTCTTAAGAGAATCTAAGGCTGCATTGGGGTATGCTGATATTAATAACTCACCCATCTTGATAAATGCATGGACATCACGTAGATCTATGCGAGTTTCCTTTCTTAAAATTTCCAAAGCCTTCTATGCCTACCCTTGCTGAGCATATATATGGCCTACAACTTTTAAGCTCTCATAGTTCTCAAGGTGGACCTCCAAAACCTTTTCAAAATTTGAGAGAGAAATCTCAAGATCTCCCAGCTTCAATTGAACCTATCCACAAAATCTTGTGGCCTCTGAATTTGCTTGACTGATTCCATGTAGTAGTGGCCAATGGTGTCACTTAGTTCATTTGTGCATACTACATATCTTAATTGATTTTCCACTACTTTTAGTATAAATATCCACCAAAACCATACCCACTAAGTGAGGTCACTTAGTATCTTTAGTTGGGGGAGGGGTATTCCTTAGATTTATTGCTTTTTAAAAGCTCTTTACAAAACCTTTCTATTGTTTTCCTCCATTTTCATGGCATTCCATCACCATGAGATCACATTTCTTTGAGACATTTTTTCAACTAGTTCACTGTCTTGTCTATGCTATTGCTTACTATTATGCTTTGATATATTTTTTCCAAGCATCCATAGCTTGTTCAAAAGCACTTGTTTTAGGATTTTAGCCATAACAACAAGGCAATGAACTTCTTTGATAAAAAAATATTTTCTTTCTCTTATTCTACAATTTTTTACATTTTGTCATCTATCAACATCTAGTTATTAGTTATGCAATGTGAAGTAATGCTTTGATTTTGAAAGATGTGTAATGTAATGTAATCAACAATTTGAATATCAATAATGAACATCTGTGATTTAATAATACATATAGATATCTTAACATTAGGTGAACTAAGCCTCCTCATTACAAACAAAAAGATGATCTCTTAGGTCTAATTGGCACTGAAAATTGGAAATATGTGAATGAGGTGTTGTGAAATAATATTTTGAGTGAAATCAATCAGTGCTTATTCCTATTGGGCAATGGAGTCAAGATGTGGGTGATATATGTGTCTTACTTCTGGCTACAACTCTAATTATTTGGCACAATGAGAGTATATGGCTTACAAATATGTGCGATGATGCAATTATATGGTTCTTCTTATTGATCCAAATAAGACTTCCAGGTTATTGTGATTTATTTAAAGGGATTTAATCTTTACTTGAAGGAACCAATTAAAAGAAATCAAACAATGACAAGTGTGTATTGACAAATTAAACATATACTTGATATACTTAATTTGAATAACAAGGAAATATTAAACTGGAGATAACCAGACAATCATACACAATATTATCAACAAATAACTGAGACCAGAATTCGAGCACCAGATTAATTCTTCTTCTTCATTGATTGATTCAAATAGATATTACAATATAATAGAACTCTCCTCATATATATTTCTATAAATTCCTATGATGATGATATCAAAATTTGGTCTTGGTTTCTCTTTTATAAGAGAAGCAACAAGCTTCAGACCGTTATAAAATATGGAATATTTTCAAAATTCATGCCTCTTCATATAAACTAAATATTAGTTTTTCTCAAAACATAATTAAGAGAAAAAAATAAAGTAGACAATATTGATTGGAAGCCCACAACACTTGCAATACACTTGTAGTCGAATAATCAACATACGAGACTCATGGTCATCCTGAACTGGAAAAGTCCCCCTCTCCATGATAGAGTGTTTGAAGGCTCAGTTCTTCCACTGCAACATCTTCAAGTCCCTATTCTTCTGTAGGAGCCAAATACTTTTGCTCCCATTGGTATACTGTGTAGTCATGAGGCCATTTGTATTCTTGAATCTTTGATATATTTGTTAGGTGATTCCTCCATCTTTTTTCGAGTAACCCTCTACCATTTGTAATAAATTTAGAATATCTAGTATCCAAGGCTATTATTCCATCCATGATCAAATTGAGGTTGTGGACATTCAATTCACCATCCTTTTATACATGAGAAATGAAATTAGGAACAATTTTTCCAAATTCCTTTCTCCATTCATTGAGATTTTTCAATTGGTCATCATCCTTTAATATCCTTAGTACAAACCACTTCTTCAATGTATGAAATAATTCCATCCTTGTTTTGATCTTTTGGTCTTCTCCATTTATATACTGAGATTCATCTATAACTATCTTAGCCATCTCCTCAGTTGGCTTCAAAGTTTAAAGAGCTTCCACACTTCTCTGTAATACCCTACATAAAGTCACCAAGGTATGATGAATTAGCTGCCACTTCTTGAAAAGAGGATCCAGTATAAGTGCATGGCCTTTCATCTAGTGGTCAATTTCTTGGGATAATGAAGTATAGCAATCATACACACTTTCCAATTTGTCTTCTATCAGTTTGATCCCGTGATCCGAGACTTTTTCTAAGACATTGATGATGATCTGGTCCCTAACTCCCTCCTTGGTTTCATTATTGGTTTTTTTCAAATCTCCAATCTCCTGTCTTATTACATTCATTTGTTCAGAGGATGCACTTTTTATATCGGTTGATTGGGTAGTAGGATGTTGATTCAATACTATATCTTTACTCTGTGAGGGCCCTTCTCCTTTCAATTGATTTTTTAGTCTTACATTTTCTATGAACAATTTATTTACCTCATCATTTAAGAATTTTTTTTCCTTTTGTTTTCTATTTCCTTAATAACAGCTCAAGTGGACATGGCTGAGTGCATTGTCATGGTTGGAAATTCTAAATGAGATGTGTCCTTCAATGTTTTTACCATATTCATTTCTCTCATCTCTTGTACCACATCTAACAACCTTGGTTTTGTGTATTTATTTGCTTGGCCCAAAATGCCAAGGTCTCAATCTTAGGCTTGTACCTTGTACCACTTACCCCCCCATCAAAATCATCATTGGGTCTTCTTGCATTCTTACTTGGTCAAGTAAGAATATCTTCTTTAGTTCCATACTTGGGATAATGAGTATATTACTCTTCAAAACCATATCCCTAGCTTCTTGTGGGCTAATATCAACATTATCAATTATCAACTATCAATTCATTGAAAGTCTGGGCTACAATTTGATCGTGCTGAGACTCTTCATCACCCATCTTCTTTGTCTCTACCCTTTCTTCAAAATCTCTCATTTTCATTTTAACCTAGAAATCCTTAAATTCAAGGGTCTTAATGAAATCATCATCTTCAATAAATTTGCGAGCTACAATTTCCCTCTCATCATCTTGCATTTCCCTTTCTCCCTGCATATGGATATCAATTCTAGCCTCTAGTTTATGAGCTTCAGTTTTATGGGCTGGTTGATCATCTACCTCAACATCAACCTTTAAACTCCTTAGTACACTAGCCACTTCTTCTGTTTTTCCCACTTCTTCACTCATTGCATAGGAGACCAATCTATGTGGCTCCCATGTCTTCTATTTCTTAGGAAGTGGTTGTTCAGGAGGTGATTCTTGAGGAACATGACATACTAAAATAATGTCAAGAGATGGCTCTGAAATTACAGTACCACTTGGCCTTTTCGAAGATAATTTTGTGGGCCTCTACTCCTCTACTACAATATTAGTTGCATACAATTCATTAAACTTATCAATTATCAAATTTATCCTCTTAAGAGGATCATCTTCTTCTACAAAATACACCAAGAAGTCAGTGTTCTTCTTCTTCATTTCTTCTGGAAGCTTCATCACGGTCTCCCATTTTCTTTTCCTCTGATATACCTCT
This sequence comes from Sequoiadendron giganteum, assembly GCA_007115665.2. Classification (NCBI taxonomy): domain Eukaryota; kingdom Viridiplantae; phylum Streptophyta; class Pinopsida; order Cupressales; family Cupressaceae; genus Sequoiadendron; species Sequoiadendron giganteum. The sequence goes on from CM021108.1 coordinate 418,523,528, forward strand.
TGGGGAGTTAAGTAGTTTCTAATCACATTCTCTTCATAATCCACTTTATGAGTGATTGTTGCCTTTGCGAGGAGGTTTCATCTTATAAAATTCATATGGCCCTCAGGGTAAAAAACCCTTTCGCTTCCAAGCCTTAGAGAATATCTTGTCTTAAGGTAATGCTGTAATTCTTCAACGACATCATATCCAATAGATAATTATTCACATGTTGTCAAGTTAGGTAGAAATGTACCCTTCTTTTGTTTCTGCATAACATCCTTTTCCATCTACAACATCTACTACATAAATTCTAAAAAGGCTAGCCAAAGAGGAACACATTTTGGCAATACATATGGGGCCTATGGGCACCCATAAATCCTGATTATTGTGACATCTTGCAAAACAAAGCCAATCACCAAAGTTATGAGAATGTCCTTGTTCTGATTTCAAAGCCAAGGGCCTTAATAATTGTAGTATAGGTGTGTGTAATCTTGGCGATGAGTGGCCAAGAACTCTCATAACTCTATACACAAAGTCATCATGGAACACTACATAATTGAAGTTATGACATCTGCTATCACATGTATAACACCATCATTGCACGGGCAACAAGTTCCATTGTTGATAAACCTTACCCAAACACATCCTTTTGGTCCATATATCTTTGTTCTAGTACAATATCAAGTGACATAGTAAAGAATAGTACCTAAATGTTATAGGGGCCCTATTCTCTCTGACTTGCAGGAAGCCTTCATGCAATGCCTTATGAAGATATGAGGCAAAGTCATATTCATTGTTTGTCTTGGGGTTCTGAATTCTCATAGTCATCATCATCAAACTAATTGGCATTTGTTCTTGTGCATCTATCCCAAGTACTTGATAGAAAGCAAAGTAGGTTTTCTTGAAATAAATTTGAAAATCTTGTACATCAAATGGTTCGATGGAAGAGGGGGAGATAGGTATCACCTTGTTGTTAACACACCTTTTCATGTATATGGGGAGTTCATAGCTTTTGTGTGTTCTCCTTAACCTAGTATATTCTTCCTCACTCTTTTGCAAGCCAACCCTAATTAAATTTTAATAGGAAAGAGCATAAATCCATGGATTTAGATGAGGTAAGAGGCTTTATTGATCTCATTTCTTCTTGTTTGGCAATTATGTATACAAATACCTCGTAATATGTAGATTATTGAAATCTGAGCGTAGGAGAATCTAACCTAGTTTCTTTGTTGGTGGAGTGATCCAAAAAATGTTCTTTTGGACAAATTTATAGCTTGCATTCTTTACTTGACTATTGAATGCTTTGTATATTTTTTTGCACGATGGTTAAACCACATATAGAGAAATTTTATCAAAGTAATAAGAAAACAAAATTGCCTTCATGATGTCAACAAAGCTACTGATATTGATAGTGATCATGATGAAGTGAAAAAAAATTCACATCACATTCATCTTAGTTGTCTTGAAGTTGAGGTAATTAATATAATAGTTGTCAGTTATCTGTTCCAATTTTTTTTCATTCTTCATGCTTAAAATGTTCTTTTGGACAAAAAAATATAGCTTTTTCATTCTTTATGTTGTCAATTAATTTGTCCCAATGTTTTGCCATTCTTCTTTTGGACAAAAAATTATAGCTTTTGCATTCTTTAAGTTGTAAATTAATTTGTCCCAATGTTTTGTCATTGTTCATGCTTAAAATGTTCTTTTGGAAAAAAAATTAAAGCTTTTTCATTCTTTACTTGACTTATATTAATTTTTGCATGATGATTAAACCTCGTGATACAGATAAATTATATGAAAGCAAAACAAAAAGAAAAAAAGGCCCTACCAATAGAACTCTCTACAAAGCTATACAACTTCATGTTTGCAATGACATCAATAGTGATTATGATGATGAACTCGACGAGCATGCACATGATATTCATAGTGGTAGTCGTGCTGAAATTAGAGTGCTATGAAACCACATGCAAGTAAGTACTATTCAATTACTATTCAAGTAAGTAATGGTTGTTTTATTACGTAAATAAGGGTAATCATTACCTATTTGATAGAACCTGGTTAGAATAGTAGTCAGGTGTAATTAGCTAGTATACATAGATTATGGAAATAAGGGAGAACATATAACTTATATATGGAAGCTTAAAGCTTAGTTGTAATAGAGTGCATACATAGATTTTGACAATGCATTAGTGCATTATGTTCGAGGATGTCATGGTCCTCAGTTGGGGGGACTTCATTTCCAATCCATGTCTCTTTCTGGAGTACTCGTATAGTCTAGCACAATTGTAGTCTTGCCCTCCATTTGTTTGTACCTCACAATGGGTTAGATTTTTTTTCAAAGTAAAAAGTTGCTTCTTTGTTAATCAATAGAATAAAAAAAAGCACATACAAAAATTGATTTGTTCCAAGACATAAGACATTACATACAACTATCAAAAATAATATAATGTGTATTTTTTTTTGTTTTTATAGACATTTATTGATAAACTCCAAGAAGGGGATAAAGTTGAGTTGCTGGATCTATTTTATGGTGCTATTGTGGGCATTGGGCAGATTCACTCACTATCTATTGTACATGGAGTCAAATTGAAAGGAACATGAGATGCAAATGTAAGTATTTTAAAGGCCACAAGTAATATACCCCTTGCTTATGAAGACAAAATAGATGGATTTTTCCATCTGAGAGAGAAAGAAAAGACCTTCACACAGTGGCCACTAAAATATTTGAAAAAAATGACATAGTTGATGTTTATCATGTAATACTAGCTATTAGACAACTTGGCCCATTGTAACTCAATTTTCTCAATCACAACACTAAGAAACACACTTTGTAAGTTTTGCAAAGAAAAGACACATTTCTATCTTTTATTTGTTGTAAAAACATGTTTTATCAATATAATTTTAGTATTTTGCCTTCTTAATAGCTGTTTCATTATGTGCAAATGAATGATTGATTATATTTTTATGCGTTTTTATATGTTTAAACCTCAATTAAAGCATTGTCTTATTTCCAACACTTATAGGCAACAATTAGTGAACAAAAAAATTTAAATAAACTACCAACTGGTAGAAATCAATGAATAAACATGACTAAATATAATGATCATGCAATTAATAAAAATTCTATCAATATACTATACCATTTGGTAGAAATCAATGAACAAAAATAATTAAACAAACTACCAAATTGATCAAAATGATGATTAAAATTAATGACTAAATACACTACCAATGGATGGAAATCATTGAATAAAAATGACTAAATAAGTGACCAATTAACAACAATCAATGACTAAATTAATGAATAAATATATCAGTGAATAAAAAATGACTAAATAAGTGACCAAACTATATCAATCAATGACTAAATCAACAACTAAATAAGTGACCAGTTAAATATATTAGTGAATAAAAAATGACTAAATAAGTGACTAGATTACAACAATCAATGACTAAATCAACGACTAAATATATCAGTGAATAAAAAACTGACTAAATAAGTGATCATATTACAATAATCAATGACTAAATATACTACCAAATCGATCAATCAAAACAACCAATAAATGACTAAAAATGGTTGTCATCAATTTGGTCACATTATACATGATTGGCAATAAACTACTAATGGTCACACGATCATGTTTAGTCATTTATATGTAGTTTTTAGTAGTTTTTAAATCATATATTATTTTTTATGTACTAGTGGTGGAATGAATGTTTAGATGTTTAAGTGGTTTTAGACAATACTGATTAATCCTCCCTCTCAGCATTCTCGGTGTTCAAAAATTGGTATTAGATCTTGGTTCCTTGGAAGATGCTTAATCGCTTGAGGAAGATCTTGGAGGTTGAACACATGGCTATTAGAAGATATCCTACTCCTCTAGAAGAAATTCCTATTGTTAGATTCACCGAAGAAGATTGCATGGTTGACATGAATGGTGAACTCAAAATAGCCCTTGAAGATTTGGAAAGGACTGAAAGTGAGAACAAAGATCTGAAGGATAATGTCAAGGAAGTAGATGAATGCATTAGAAATTTGAGAGAACAAATAAAAAAATTCAGAGAAAGACATAAGGAAGTTAATGAGCAGCTGAAGAAAGAAAATGAAACAATTACCAGTCTAAAAGTGCATGTTAAGAAGGAAAAAGAGTTGAAGAATGCTTGAATGTTAAGATTAAAAGCAAATCTAAAGAATGTTAAAAACTTGAAGAAGAAGTTGTAACCTTGAGATCAGATATGGAGAAAGCAAAGAATCAAGAAGAAAAATTCAAGATGAGCTCTACAATGCTTGATGAAATGATTGAAAATCAGAAGAATTCCAAAGACAAAGGTGGATTAGGATTTGAAAAAGGAGAAAGTTCAAAAGAAGACCAGACACCAAGTGTTGAAGAGAATAAAAATGAACAAAAGATGAATGAGGACAAAGAGAGCAATGGAAAATAGGTCTAGAATCAAAGGAAAGACTTTGAAAGACCACCTATCAAACAACAAAATGCACAAAGGTACTCTTTTTTAATGGTTTTTGTTATTCCTGCAATAAATTTGGACATAAGACTATGAAATGTAGAAGCAAAATGAATCAAAATATTCCATCTTTTCTCGATTAGTGCTTTATATGTGAAAGATTCAATCATAAGACTAGTGAATGTAGAAGCCAAATGATCAATGCCTATAAAAATGATATGAGGTTTCAATCTTTCAATGGGTATTGTTATGCACACAATGGATTTGGGCATAAAGCTAATCAATGTATATCCATAATGGGTGGAAGTAAACTTGTTCAAAATGCTATCACTTGTTACAATTGTAATAGACCAAGACACATTTCCAAATTTTGTACAAGCAAGAATGTGAAGAAGGATAATCCAGTAAAGAAGAATGATCTAATGAAAAAGATTTGGACAAAGAAGGAAGATAGTGAGACTAATCCTAAGTTTGTACCATCATCTAGTGTAGATGTTTCCTCTGGAAACTAAGTAGAAAGCTTTGGCTTAAGGAGAGCACTAATAAAAGATCTATAAATCCCCTTCCAGAGAAATGGTGTTGATGCTTCAACACATTGGAGTAAGGTGTAGGTTGACATAGTTAACCTATTGGAGAAATAATTGGTGGAAAATATTGAGTTATGAAAGTTTGCAGAGCATTTGAAGTTGACTGTACATACAGTTAGGGTTTTTACAAGCTTTTTAAAATGTGCATTCAATGCAAATTAAACCAGTTCAAAAGGGTTCAAAAGTGATTTCATATTCAATCTATCATATGAAAATGAGCATTTGAGGAGAAAAGAGAAATGCGGAGTGAAGTAAAAGCATTCCAGTGATCTTGTGCACAAAACCCTAACCAAAAACTGATTAAAAGGTATTTATAGAATTTTATCTTTCCCTAAGTTTTTCGGAAGTGTTTTGAGTGAGAAAATATATACACTACGAGTAGTTGAGGTAGTAGATCATATCTTACCTAATTTTAAATGAAATCTCGATAAATCCCTGGTGGATGATTTGGATGGTGCGTTTTTGCACATTCCATATGGTTTTTTGCACACAAAAGATGTAAGGGTATACATACATGAAAAATTAGAAGAATATGATCACTCTAAATGGGGTGATGTGTGGGTTAATGAACTCATCAAAGATGAATTTGAGTTGAAAAAAAACTTCGAGAGCTTGGCAGAGAAGAAGCTTGATGTGTGGAATACTTCACTAACTTTTGTTGCGATGACTCATGGGTAAGGTTCACCTTGAATAGAATACATGATAGATTAATATGGCTTGATATACCTCACTTGATTAAAAAAGAGGTGATTAGGATTGTTATAGGTTTATGCTCAATCGAATCAGCTCCAATGCTCAAGTCAGTGAAGAATGAAATGGTGATGGAATTAACTGGTACAAAATATGACAAAAGAGCCCCGAGGCTTAAAGATATTAGAAATTTGGTAGTTAAGTATGCCTCAATGGTGATCAACTATAAATTATATTTTACTAACAAGGAGAATCTTGTATCAACGATTGCAATTAATGTAAGTTATGACTTGTACAAGTTATTGAGGGCATAATTGATTGAAAATCTACATAATACCAAGGACTCAAAGTACCCCTTCAAATTCGGTACTTTGATAATTTATTTACTGTTTTAATTTCTAAATGAGGTTCCAGAATAAGGAACATAGTTTGGTTGAAGGAAAAACCTATGGCACATCAGATTAGAGACCACCTAAGGAGGTTAGGTGATGTAGATGCACAAGAAGAAGCATTATGGGGAATTTTTAAAACCTTTCAAAAGAGAATGCAATCTAGAGAAAGGATTCCCCTGAGAATGGTGGAAAAGTACAAGAATGATATCACATTATTGGTAACTAAGGATAGTTGCATTATACAGGTTGTTGAGCCTAGGACCATTTGAATCCCAAAGATGGGATACAAGATTATAGAGGAAAAAATTATTGGTTTAGTAGACTTCATGTTGAACAAACCTAAAGAAACCTATGAGGAGAAATATATGGAGGTGCACATGCAGGAAAAGGGAGAAACATATAAATAAATCAATTGAGAAGATGACTTCACGATTTTTTAAGGCAATGGGCCTCACAAAGGAACAAGTAGAAAAAGCCAAGAGCATGTCTAGCCCTTCGAGAGGCTCATTCAGTGTTAGGAGATTTGGTAGGAAAACTACCACCTCTCTGGTGGCTCCCAAGTCCTCTGGGACTATGCCATCAACTAGTGCAATAAAGAGAAAGGAACCAAGTACTCTTGCAAGACAAACAAGTGCCCCTATGAAATAAAAGGCTAGTTTAGAAAAATAAGAAACAAGATCTGTGAGGACAATAATAAAGACAAAAGAAACAAGAGGGATATACTTGGGAGTAAATGTTGACAATGAAGAAGAAGAGGAAGGACCACAGTTGGTTTGAAAAATAAAAATTGATATATCACAAGGAGAATCAAGTGGAAAGAAATAAAAGATTGACATTGTGGAAACTGATAGTGAGGCTGAAATTGAAAAGGAGGAGGGCTATAAGATACATATGAGGGAGAATAAAATAAAGTCCAGTAAGGGAAAAAGGACTCTAGAAGTAAAGAAGAAGAAGAAAGACAAGTCTTACCCTCCGATAAGGCAACATAGCCCCATGAAATTAGATTCTTTATTTAATAGAATTGTGGAGCATGAAATGTTAGAAGAGACTTGTTGCATTGTATACTATAACATATGAAGTTGATAAATAAACTATAGAAGAGGTAGTTGTAAAACGCATTGTTAATTTTAAGGTAAATATGAAGAATATTAAAAAATAGTTCCCTGAAGAATTGAGAAATGTACCATATGCTAGAAGACAAGAAGCCATCAATGAAGAAGAAAAGTTAAGATATTTTGTTTTGGAGAAGGTTAGTGCACCCCTCTTAGATGAACATAAAGCCATATTGGCTCAGGTGTACAATAAGGAGTTCCAAAAAAAGAAAAGGGTAACTACCCTTATGAGCAAAGATTAGAATGATCTTGAGAGGCTCAAGAATGAAACTATGGAGAAGGTTGTAAATTTGGAACAAAGATTAGGACTAACTTTGGACAGTGAAGAAGAAATGAAAGCTCCATAAGTTAATGCAATAGAAGAGGCACAACAAGAAGATGCTCAACATGAGAATGGAATAGAAGAGGAGAATGTGCAGGATGACGCTCTTTTGGATATGGATTAAAATGTTGTAGAATAAAATGTTACTAGTGAAGAAAACATTGTAGAAGAAGGCATTGTCGATGATGCTCCTTTAGTTGGAGAAAATACTGTTACATGAGTAAATGTTACTAAAACATAAAAGGAGGATGCATCTACAATCCACAACTCCCCTCCTTCAAAACAAGAGAAGAATGTAGAGGTTGTAGAAGACAAATAAAACATGAATATGCCTCTAGATAACACTGATAAATATGTTTATGATGAGTAGAAGACTATGAATGCATCCGGTAATGAAGAGAAGAAGGATGTGAAAGAAAAAGTGAAGATAGTTGGAGAATATTTCGATACCTCTGGAGGTTCGTTGAAGAATTTTTTAATTATGCAACTCCAATTTCAATTGGTTGTGTTTGCCTAGATGCTATAGCTTCCAATGCAACAAGGGTAGGTTGATATGGATAAGATTTCTCCATTGCACAAGATACAGTTAGGTGATGATTTCCATGCATTTTCTTACAAAGAAAATATGAAAACTCGTCAAAAGAGCACAAATCTTATTGATGAAGTAGTAAAGGTACTATACGAGAGCATACTCAAAGCAAGCATTGATAATACTTTATATGGTATGAAAATTTGAAGTTTTTTCTTGTTTCCTTTAAAGAATATTCCAATGGTTTGATGAAGAAAATAGAGGAGATAGATAAAAATGTGAATGATAAAATATTAATAGATATACCAGAGAAATGTGCCACTACACATGATAAATTTTAGAATAATCTCAGAGATGTACAAAATTGCATCGTGGAAGCCAAGGTGTTGTTCTAGTTTTGCATGGCCTAGTTCCATGAAGAGTATTAAGGATGAGATGGACTCCATTGAGTCCCATATTGATAAGGAATATGGTGCTTATGATCCGACGATTGATGCAGATTGAAGCACAAGGTTAGAAATTGAGAGTCGTCATGAAAAATTCTTCTAACTGCAAGAACAAAGAGAAAAGATAATTACATAGTTTGAACATCTTAGGGAACTGGTAAATGCAAACTATACACCTACTTCCAGTGAACTAATAAGTGAAGAAAAAGAAAAGAAGTTAGATCTGGTACCTAGCACTCCAGATGATGGAGAAGAACTCCTTATGGAGTTTCAAGCTTAGATTTGCATGCTTGGCACAACCAAAAAGGAATGAGAAGAAGGCAAGAAAGTTTGGCAAGCACATCTTGCAAAATTGTAAGTGTCAAACACTTCTTCCAGTTAATGGTGTATATTTATTTTATTTTATGTATTTCAAGTTTCTTAATTGGATTTTTACTATATAAATGGGGATGGTTGAGATATTTTCCAGTGAAAATTTTGATTCAGTTGGATGGATAACACTGTTAGAGGAATATTGGTTAATTTTTTGGAATCTTGGCCACTCCCATGTATATATGTGTATCATGTAGTGGGAGCACATGAGTATGTGAATATTTGTGTAATTCGATAAATGCAAAATTATGTAATTAATGCAATGGGGAGAAGATATGTGTCAAAGGGAGAGAAAAGAACATAAAATGTGTATGCACCATTTGCCCTTGATGTCAATGAGGGAGAGTATTTTTGGAGAGAAATTTTGGCATGTTTCCATCAATAACAAAGGGGGATATTGTTGAAAGGTTAAATAGTTTGTCATTGATATGTCTATTGGAAATAGGAGAATGAGTATGAGCATGGGTTGTATGGTTGTATAATATGTAGATACAGTGTTGTCATTGATGTCATATTGTGATTTGGTACGAATATCAATGTGCAGACCAATTGGTGAAGCATGAGCATGCATAAAGATGTTAGTCTCGTGCTGAGATGAAAGAAGCTTTGATATGATGCAAAGAGCTATAGTTGAGTTGAAAATTGGTTACATGTCAAAACATAGTTTTCAGTGTACAAGACATCCAATTTTTTGGTTTGTGTTGGTCCTGTTGGTTATTTTTTAAGAACCAATTGGATCTTGCCAAGTACCTATGAGCTTTCCAGACTCAATTCTCAAATACTTGAGAGATAATTGGCTAATGAACAAGATGAATCTTTGATGCTTCTTCTCTTGCACTTTGGGCTCTGCAAAACTCAAGAGGGTGATCCCATAATGTATACCTTACAGTCCTATTATCAAATTATACCACACATTGCATAACAAAGAAAATGTATTCCCATAATATGTATTCAATCAAATCCAATCAATTATCAACTTGTTTGACTTAACACACTTAGTCAAACCACCCTCTTGTGTACGAGTTTACTCTAGGATAACACAACTTCCTAGAGTTTACAAGTGCATTATCATCTTATTTGACCTAACACACTTAGTCAAATTATTGAATCCATCATCAACTTGTTTGAATTAACACACTTAGTCAAACTACCCTCTTGTGTATGAGTTTACTCTAGGATAACACAACTTCCTGGAGTTTACAAGTGCCTTATCACTTTTGTTTGACTTAACACACTTAGTCAAACTATCAATCCATCAATCTGATCGATCAACATTAAGCTTGGTTTTCAAAAAAATCTCAAAACAGAGCACTGATATCATTACATATCCAAATCCAAAAACATCCAAATCATTCAAAAATCCAAAACATCTCAAAAAAATCTGAAAAATGAAAATTAGAGTCATCTGCCGAACTACGTCGTCTCTGAGCTTGAACATAGGCAAGATTGATCTTTGATCATCCCTCAAGACATTTTGGGTCAGTCCTTTAGGTGTACGTCACAATGGAATTCTGTTTGCCCCTCTATTTCACACCCTAGGTCAGTCCTTTAGGCGTATGTTGCAATGGCATTCTGTTTGCCCCTCTATTTCACACCCTAGGTCAGTCCTTTAGGCGTCCATCGCAACGACAATATTTTTTCCCATATATCTTATCATTGAGTCAATTTTTTCATCCAAACTACGTCATCTTTGAGATGGAACGTAGGCAAGGTCATCCTTGATCGACCCTCGAGACACAAAATCCAAAAACATTAATAAATCTCAAAAACATATTAAAAAAAATTGATTTTTTTTTTAAATACCAAAAAAAAATGATTTTTTTTTAAAATACCAAAAAAAAGCCTCAAAACATTTGAAAAACCCAAAATGGTGCATCCATCTCATTTCGCTTTCACCCGGGATAAACATCATTCCTAATAAATCATCGTCATCTTCATCCTTTGGTGAAGCAATCAAAAACAAGTCTAGCAGGTTCCAAAGTGAACACCTAAAGGATCAAAAGTCTAAATCAGTAGGCAAGCAAGTTGATTAACTTGGAGTATCAATAGCTTATCACCCAATCAGTCTCACCAAAACCCTGATCACAACATGTCCTAGGATTTATCCTTCCCATGATGGACATAAGCATCAGGTACCTCGCAGTAGTTTAGCCTTGGCTAGCGATATGAAGAACATTAGCTTGTTTGTTTACATTGTCTTGGTTTTTTTTTGACTTATCTTATTTTGTGCTCATTCCTAGGACCTCATGACAATGCCTAAACAAAACATGTTTAGAGAAAAAGGAATGGGGAAATGATCATTATCTTCTTTTTTATCTATTGTGCTTGTTGGATACTCTTGTAAAATAACTTGGCGAATACTTGCTTTGTTAGGTCCGTCCTAGCAAGGTTTTTGTATGTCAAGTGTGAACATGAATACTCCTATCTCATTGTCGAGTCGAATTCTGTCACACTAGGTACAACGTTATCCTAGTCCTTTATACCTTGATGCATCGTACCTATGTGTGTTATCAGACATAAATTAATTGGCCCTTTGAAAATCCCAACTCCTGGTAAGCAAATCATCATCATCATAACGTAGGCTTGTTGGATTCTCTTCTCCATCTTATTCTTCTTATTCTTCTATCTTTACTAACATTTCCATCTAAAGTAGGTGTGAGATATGAAAATATGCATGAGGCTACCCATGCCCGATGATTGTCTATACATCATCAGAATTGTCTACATCAAAGAATTATCTTTCATCCTCTTATCAATAGAACCACTCCTCTCGCATTTTATCGCGATCTCGATTGGAAAAATTTACATTTCCACTCGATCTCTTGAGGGGGAAGTATACCAACGTAATCCCTTCGTTGGGGCAATAATGGGGCATCTAAAAAATTGAAAAATTTTGAACTTTGATCACAACAGTTTATTCTTTGAATCAATGCAACAAGTACATTGCTTCAAAGAGGGGCAAAATGTAGACATGGAAAATACACATACACCTGATCCTGATCCTACTAATATCGTTTCGTCTTGAATCATACTCTCAACTTATCAACACCTTTCATCCCTTAATTAAATAAATCATCATTTATTTAATTAGGTCTTTCTCCTCTGTTAATTAAATTAATCAATTTAATTAAATTAATTCTTAATCCCTCTTTAATGAAATAATTTATCTTATTTAATTAAATCCCTAAAGTCTTCTTATTAAATTGAATAAATTAAACCTTATTTAATTTAATCTAACATTATCCCCTTTAGTTAAATAAATCAAATCATTTCCTCTCAATTCTGATTTAAATCAACTCATAAATTTGAGTCAAAATTATCAAATCATCTAATCTCTCATTAAATTGATCAAATCTTGATTAATTTAATCTCAATCACTAAAATCCTCTAGAGAATGCAACTTGCACAATAAATCAATTACTTTGATTTATTAAATTGCCTATTTTCTCTCAACATGGAATAAAAGGGAAATATTCCTTCAAATTTGAATTCAAATTCAAGTGGGCTTGGTCCTTCCAAAAAGGAATTTAATGCCTCTTACATGTCCTTGGTGTTGAGCCAAGTGACATTAACTCCATTTCCTTCTCCCTCGAACATGTCACATTCAAATTTCAAAGTTGAATCTCATGGCATTTATCGTGCACATTGATCAAAATGTGCTCAACCTTCAACCATTCACATCTTGACAAATGGCACTTGGCCATTCTGTGTTGAATGATCCCACATTGCTCAATCTCAGTCATTCTTCCAAATTTGAAATTTATAAATGAGAGACTCTTTCTCTTATCTGATCATCCACAATTTCATGCAAAGTTACTCTCTTAACATTGAGAGCCAATTTTGTGCATATCACTGCATACTTCATCATTTTCACAATTCTTAACTACGTTATGCTCAAATCTCATCGTGGAGATTTGATAAATCTACAACCATCCACATTGCAACTTAGGAGTTGGGAAAGGGCCAATTTCAACATTCAATTGGCACCAATTCCCCCATGGGATCACTAGTTTTCTCACTTAATTAGGATTTACTTTCATTTGTTTAGTTGTTCTTCATTTTCCTAGCTTAAGTTATTAGCAAATGGATTTCATGGGGAATCCTTCATTCTTGTTTGCATTTGATCTAACATCCTATTTTTTTTGTTGTTCTTGTGCAATTGCAGGTTTAGGGGTTCACAACTTACAAGCATCATTTCATTTTCTTTATATTTATGAGAATACTTGGAAACTCGTAGCAACTGTTAACCCTTTCTTCCTGAAGCTTGCGGATCTAAAAATTTTATGTAGTCTTTATCAGGTCCTTTAGTTAGATTCACCACCTCTCTTCATAGAGGATTTACTTCAAATAATATGAATTTTCTTCAATAGTATATTTCATCTTGGGTCTTCTCCTACAAGAGAGTGACTTTCAGATCCCTTGAACTTTGCTACAAATAAATCTTTACCAGGTTCAAGAACACTTCCATATTTGAACCAAATGTTTAGGTCCACCAAATGCTTGACTTTGTGATATTACGGTCTACAACTGGAGATACAAAAAATTTCCCCAATAGAGTCGCTATTTATGTTGATTATTTTTTAAGAACCAATCAGATCTTGCCAAGTACCTATGAGATTTCTAGACTCAATTCTTGAATACTTGAGAGATAATTGGCAAACAAACAAGATGAAGCTTTGATGCTTCTTCTCCTACACTTCGGGCTCTGCAAAACCTGGGAGGGTGATCTCACAATGTATACCTTACAATCCTTCTATCAAATTATACCACACATTGCATAACAAAGAAGATGTATTCCCATAAGAGATTAAATAGATGAAATCCTTCAAGAAATTAGCAATTCCTAAGAAGAATAAAGCACTTAAAGCTGAGAATACCACACAACACTAAATCATAAAAAAAGTAAACCAATTAAGAACTTATTTATGAATGATGTTCTCAAATTAAAGACTAGAACCTCAAGAAATGCACTCGACACCTTTAGACTAGTATCTTATCTCAGGGCAAGGAATCAAAACAAAGTAAATTAAACTGTAAGGTGGATTTAATCCTATACATCCATGATCTTAGTGAAATTGCATTACAATTAACATATTAATGTTTATGACCCATGACTACTTATAATATCCACTAAACATTCATGTGAATTCATGTTCTAATTAAGGTATTCTAACTAGTTCATTAAAATAGAGCTATAACTAAAACAAATCTTACTACAAAACACAATGAAAACCAATGAAATGATCTTTGATCATATTCTCATTAATAGTTCACATAAAGTGTAAAGATGGAGAGGCAATGGAATCAAGAGATTAGCATATTTGATTCAAAGATTCCTAGAAACCACACAATTAATAAAATAAACTACCTCAACTCAAAACCTAAGACCTCGACTCAAAACATAATATCTTTGTGCTTCTCATTTGCATAACTCATATCTAGAATTCAACAAAAGACCCACACAAATGGCTCTGAATTCCCTCTTTTAGAAATAAGGGAGAACAACAAGCTTCAGGCAAATATGTACACACGTCTCATTCTCATTGGACCATTATAGCACATATTCCCTTTGCAGTTATATTTACATTTTCAATTGGAGGGAATACACATGAAACAAAAAGTACTCATTTGCAGAAGCAAATATAACTACCTTCCAAAAGGAATTTTGTTGGAGAAGAATAACCTTCGTACTATTGTAACATCTTCATCTTTAAAGGCATCCAAAAGGAGGGAAAAGTGAGTCACCATCCTATCCAACGCCAACACCAATCTAGATCAACACTAGTCAACGCTCACTTGTTGCATCCTAAGTTGAGAAGAAACATATCTTTATGCATTGTAACTTCTAAGGCCAAACTTTTATTATACTTGACCAAGTATATGTATTCTCCTTACTTGTACTCATAGCTCCAAATCATCAATGAAAATATTCTTCCATAATTCATACTCCATATCTGAGGGCCAATTGAATCCAATGATCCGATCCATCCTTTTCTTATATGGGCCATATTTTATCATGATAAAAGTGGCCTCTTTATCAAAGTCTTGAAAAAAGCTGCCAATGAAGGATAACTTCTCAAGAGTATTCTTTAGCATATCAATATCAATCCTCTCACAAATGTAAGATGCTTGAGAAGTGATAGTAGTTTCTATTTGATCCTTCCATGTTTGTAAAGATTTGACCCCATCATACACATCTTGGATATCAAGTAACAATGTAGTATCTACCTCATCAAATTTGGCCTTCAGTTCCCTTATTTTAACATCCATCGTTGCAACATAACCTTGAAAATTCTGCTCTTAGATTTCACCAACAAATCTGTAAGTTGGTACAACACTTGGATATCTATCCTCCAAGGATTGCAAATAGGGACACCCAAATTTGTATTCCCAAACCAATTTTGAAATAGTCACCACCCAAAAAATGGAAAATTGACGTCCTTGATATTGATCAATTATAGCCTGGGAGAGATACCTTGTTGGGGTTCCTAAATCAAAAGCTTGAGTTTTGGGTTCCATAGGTGAATGGTAAAATTAAAATAATCTAGGGTTTCAATGGAAGGATATTCAAAATCTAGCACCTCTATTTAGAAAATAGGATACAACCTAAAGGTTGAAATTTTAGAGAATTTGACAAGGCATTCAACTTTAAAAGTAAATTCAAACCCTAATAAAGCAATTAAAAGCATACAACCAAATTCTAAAAATAGATGTTTGCCCTAACTCAAGATTATTCAAACATGACACAAAATTTTTTTTTGTTCGAATCATGGTTTTATGTTGGCAAGAAATCTGAATTCTAATCATGACAAACTCTAAAATACGCTTTCTCGATCTCTAGGATGCTTCTGAATCGTTGGCAATCTTGAATCATGCATAAAAATTAACTTACAATGCATTTAAGTTGAATTTGGGTAGCTCTAGGTGTCTCTTCTATAATTATTATTCACTCACACAAAAGGCAACGACTCTCACGTTTGTAATTTTGATTTTGGATAACATCCTTCGATTTGATCCTGAAGTGGCATATCAGATGACTCAAATCGAGTCAATCCCATTTGAAATTCTGCCACCATCAGTCACCAATCTATCGACCAATGAATTTTTTTCCATTTGGATGGCAAGTCATTTGTTGGAGGGACCCATATTTCCTTTTCCTCCTCGACAGAAGAATCCATGCATCACGATTGTGCAGACTGTACAACATGTTCTAAAATAATATTTTAGCTCTTGTGCAGTGTGTGTGCAATGACCTAGATTTGATCCTGGAAATACATCACAATTGTTGATTTACCAACTTAAAAGATCATGCGCAATAGTGGAGACTGGGTCCCACATTCTACAAGAGGACATGTGGCACAAACACGCAAACCACATAACTCTTCAGAAATGAATATTTTAATCTTATGTGGTGTGCACACATGGCTAGGATTGGATCTTCAAATCTGACAGACCATATTCCTGCACATGGAAATAAAGTTATTTGTAAAATGGGACCATGACTAGGTTGATGGATTATGACCCTCAGGAAATAAAGACTTAGGACTTAAGTCTTTCAATTGTGAAATATTTTGCTTGACTTTGGAGAATTTAAAATAATGAAAAAGGCACTAGGTAACCGATAGGCTTGGGCTAAGGGGTTGGTAAATATAATGGGCTAGATGACTTAAGTTGTGACTAAGACAACTAGAAATCAGGGACAACGAGTCAACGAATAAATATAACACTAAGGGTTTAAAACTTGAGAAAAATGAAACAAAGGTATTAGACCTAAAACCCTAAACCCAATCCGTCTGGCACAAAGGCTCAAAAGTTCCTAAGAACCAACCAAAAATTTGTGCGTATTTAAAAAATCTCTACCAAGTCCACCTGGAAGAATTTTTCTTTGCAATTCTAATGCAATTTTGGTGGATGTCAAAGGAGTCTAAATCCATATTTCACATTATTTTTTCTTCTGGTGTAGAAGTTATGAATGATGAAATATCTAGTTTTCCAATGATAGTGTTTCATGAGTAGCATGTATGCTTTGATGAATCTTTACTTCACCACAAAATAATATTTTGACTTGAATATTTGTGCAAGTGTTTACAAGTGTTAGATGCACTTATGTTCCAAGTGGTATGAAGTTTGATAGTTTGCATTTCAGTTTGTGATTGATCAGTTGATGAATTTTGATGTTAGGTCACCAATAGTGTCAAACTAATATATTTGGGGTATTGTGGAGGTTAAGTATTGATCTATTATAAGGGAGATATTATAGGTCCACCCTAACCTATTTGAGGTGTTATATGTTTTTGAATTAAGGTGTGAGGTGTGTATGATTGATTTGGAGCCAACAAGTTATGTTTTTGCTTGATAAATCTAATTAGGCCAACCTAATTAATGTTGTAGGTGTTTTTGGATGTGATGGATATATGTAAGTTCATTTAAGGGTTTTAGAGTGTGAACACGAGTATTTTTTATGTGAATTTTGTGAAAGTGATGTGAGTGCATAACAAAGCAGAGTATTAGAGTAGAGTGATATGAAGTGTGTTGACTCTATACATTGAGCTTCAGTGGAACTATATTCTAGCATGTTGTAGATGTATTTGTAACAGTTCATTCTAGTTGTGTGCCACCCCTTTCTTCTATATTTTCTTCTTTTTGTAGGCAGTGAGTCCACTAGGACAATGAGTCCACTTGCGGTGAACATTTTTTTAATATCTTATAACTGGTTATAATATATTGTGAGCTACTCCTCAGTGTGGCTTTTCCCTTTTTGGGTTTTCCATGAAAAAAATCTAGTGTTCATGTGTCATGTGGTTTTGATGGTTGCTTCCATTCTTTCCTTTCTTACTATGAATTGAATATGCTAGTGTGGAATGAATGTTTATATGTTTAAGTGGTTTCTAAAAATACTAATTCATCCCCCCCTCTCAGTATTTTGGGTGTTCAACATTAGTCAAAATTAAGTGTCTACATTTTCCCCCTCTTTGAGACAATGCATTTTTATGGCGTTGTTTCAAAGAAAGTGATGGCATGCCCCAGTCTGCCATAGAAAATGAAATGGAGGTGGGATGCCACCTCAAGAGTTCGGCAAAAAAAATATTAAAAAATAATTTTTTAGTTGGACTTGCAAAAAAGAAAGAATTTAATGGGAGATAGTGGAAAATGGTAAAATTAAAAATGTAACATGCTCAATTTTTCTACCAAAAGTTTTTACTATGTTTTGACTTCAACTAAATAAACTAAGATGCCATTCAAAATTGTAATACAAAAATTTCTTTCCAAATTAAGATAATTGAACATATTTGATGTAACAAGCTTTCACTTTCTCAATTCTTTTCAAAGAAATATTACAATCTTTCCAAAGTAAAGATTTTTCATTTTACAAACACAAGTTATTATATCACTTTTACAACTTCCATAGAAAATGGACATAAGATACATGCATTTCTCAATTGAGCATCATGGCACTAGGAATACAATGGTCCAAGACATCCCCCAGCAAATCTTGGCCCGCCAACTGTAGAGGAGAAGCATCACTCAAGCGATTTTCTACCAACCATGGAGTTACTATTGTCCCTCACACATCTATCAAACTGATGGATAGCCCTACCCTTCAACGAAGAGATTGGTCCAATAACCTCATAATACTAGCTAATATTGAGTTGGTGTTGTGTCCTACATGACTAGAACTTGTATACAAAACTACATGTATGACAACCCTGAGCTAGCATGTATAGAAGGATCAAAGTGAACTGATCGTGTAACTAGTAGCACTTACACTAATTTGGTCGAAGTTTCATCATAAAGAGTCATCTATTCACACACCCTCTAGCTTGATTTTCTTATAACCATTATATTCCAAGCATGGGATTTTCCCTTCATTGGATTTTCTAACCTTCAATCCCACGAAGAACCTATATTCTTTCAAATTATTTGACTTACGTATTTTTGAACAAACCAAGTAACTCCATACTCTTCTTTCACAAATAAAATTCTTACTATATAAAAAATATCTTACTTAATATTCTCTAATAATAAAGATACCCACTATGTAATAGGAGGTATGTACAAACACTCAAGAAAATAAATCTCAAGATTTTGAAAGCAAAAAACTTCTTATATAAATAGTATATAATGCTATTCCATTATAATAACATCTTAATGAATCTTACCAAACAAAACAAAGAAGAACATTCAATACATTCATTCTTTTCAAAACATAAAGCATTGAACAAATTAGATAACAACATGCCTATTTATGCAATCTCCAACTGGAAAAACGAGAATCCTAGCTTGGCTTTCCTTCAAAATCCACTTAAACACTTTCACAAACACTTCCCAAAAGCTCTCTGTAATCTCTCAAAATATCACTCAAATCCTCACACAACTTCTCTCACAAGCTTCCTCACAAATTAGAAAAATTGAGCACTCAATAAAATAACAATAGTTTTTCAAGCAGCTATGTATCAAATGAGAGAAAAGATACTACTATTTAAACAAAAAATGAGAAACCTCAACCTACTAACATCCTATTCAAGGTGACTCTTCTCACTCATAAATTTTGACTCAACATTGAAGAAAGTAAGGTGGTATCTCAAATCGATGCTTAGCATACACATACACAACCATAGTGAATGAGTCACCTCATTCCTTAAGACAACAAGAAATATGCTTAGAAATGCAAGGTTCTGAGAGATTTTAAGCTGATGCTGAACCACCTGGTGGTGCTACTGTTGATGCTTCTGTCATAATGTGCCATCGGTATCCTACTTGAAGAAGTTGTTTTTCCAAGATACGTGCACTTGAATGCAACTTTTGAGATCTCTGATCTGCTTTGCTGATACCGGAGTTAACCTCATCTTTGTGCGCACATCGTGATAGAGTGCCTTCTAAATCCTTATGATCAAGGGTCGCTGCCAATACATGGTCAATGTGAGAATTGGATATCATGCGTGGAGGTGTGGATAGAGTGTGTTTAGGTATAAAAGATGGATTGGTTGATAGTTTGGAACTTTTGACTCTCCAAACTTGGGAAGATGAGCAGTAATGGGTGGATATGGAAGTGTGCATGGAATTAGGACCAATTGCTTGATACACTTTGTATGTCGCTTTAGAAGCTAGCATTTTACTTTGTGGACATCTTTGATGGATACTTTTCCCTTTTTGATTTTGTCCCATAGTTTCTTTGACTGATGGAGTTTGATAAGGATAAACTTTCTTTGTATTCTTTGGTATCCATATGTATTTGATTTGTCCGATATGATTGTTAGCTTCTTTTTCTTTGATAACATTCTGCATGCTTTGATTCAATTTTTTTTGTTGACGTTGGTCCCAATTTGTGGATGGGGTGATGGGTGGATGAAGATTCATGACGTGGTGGGTTGTAGTATTGACATTGGTTTCATCATGAGGATTTTTCGTGCTCCCTATGTTGATGTTTGCTTGAGACGAAGTTGCCCCTAGTTTTGTGGAAGTATCATTGACATGTTCATATCCCTTGATTGCCGAGTAACCAAGGCCTTGATTCCTAGGATTTTCAATAATCTGTACTGGTTCTAGGATACCCTGTTCATGTAGGCCTAATCCTTTGCCTTGATAATTCATCTGTTGAAACATTTTATTTGCAATAGGATATGATTTATCTTGGAAACAAAGTGCTAATCCTTCTCTGCTCTATGGTGGATCTTCAAAGGTGATAGCTCCTTTATTGATAAGATGATTTTCCCTTACAAAAGTGAGTGATCCAACTTTATAAGTGATAGGATCCTTTATCTGTGGGATAAATGTCTGATGGATATCCTTAGCTTGATCTTGTGAAATATCAGATTGTACTATTTCTTCAAGAAGTGTTGATGATTCATTGTCTACATAAAATTCTTCCTCATGATTGATTCTTGATATGTTTTGACATGATGTTTCTGATTCACCACTTCTGTAGAATTCTTCATGACCCATGTCTAACATGTCTCTAGATTTCTCTATTTCTTGATCATGTGTACAAATGTTAAGAGTAGGGGACTCTTGTTCCTCAGTAAGAGTATGAGACTCTTTTTTTGAATGAAGATCATCTATATGTCCATCCAAAGAAAGCAATTCATGGGTAGATGGACGAGTATGTGCTATACGAACCTGGTCATCTTGTATGGATAGGAGAGTGTCCATTATATCATTGTAGCAGCTTGGAGATACAAATTCTTGATCTCGGATGATTTCGGAATTGCTTTCGACATGCTTTGGATCAAGTTCTTGACATGGGTCAATTTCAAAGAATGGATTGCTTTCTTGGATATCTTCATTAGGAATAGGATGTTTCTCAAATGTCATGAGGTCAAAGGATGTCCATATATTTTGGAAAGGATCATTACTAGACATTGGTGAAAGATATTGATCATGCTTTGGAATAAATTCTTGAGATATGTCCTCTAACTCATTAGCTGATGTAGAGACTTTGTCAACACGATCATTGGTGGAAGAATTTTGGATTATGTCAATAGGATCAAATACTATCAATACTCCTTGAAATAGATTTTTGTAAGAGGGGTCTTGATCATAACTAAAAAATGGCTCTTGATGAATATTGATTTGATCACTAGATGGGGTAGACATATCTTCACAGTGCTCATTGATGGATTGATTTTGATAATTGTCTTCAACAGTTATGGTGGGTATGACTATTGGAAGGTTGTTGTGACTCAGTGCCATGGATGGTGTATTTGGTATTCCATGATTTTCTAGGAGGACTTCTTGGATAGATTTAAAGATAGGTTCATGGGATAGACTACTTTGATCTTGACATGACGGTGATGTCATGATGTCATGCTTTGGATTTTTCATTTGACATGTATCCTCAAGTCTATGAAATGGGATGGGACTTTGGAGACCATGAATAGATGTGTTTTCATGAAAACATGGAGTGTCTTGGAATGGATTGATGTATGCTGGACTAGAATATGGCATGGAGGTTTGGACTTGGTTCAGGGATGGTGGACTAGGATAGGACATGACTGCCTGACCGGGATATGATGTGGATGGAGGACTAGGATATGATGAAGGACTAGGATATGACATGGATGCATGACAAGGATATGTCGTGGATGGAGGATTAGGATATGATGTGATTGAAGGACTAGAATATGGTATAAATGAAAGACTAGGATATGATGCGACTGAAGGACTAGGATATGGTGTGAATGAAGGACTAGGATATGACATGGATAGTGGGTTTGGATTGATGGATGGCTGATTTCCCTTGTCAAAGTTAGGGTGGATTTGACTAATGGAGGTTTGTTGTGACTTAGTGCCATGGATGGTGTTAGGGGACCCTTGATAGTAAATGGATAGAGGACTAGGACTCATGGATTGTTGGTAAGATGGATAGATGGATGGAGGACTAGAGGTTAAGGTGTATTTGGACTTGTATTGGAGGTATAGTGTTTTGAAGTCCCTAGAAAGTTGTGCTTGACCATTACTATTGAATTGGCATTCGATTTGACTAGCAAGCATGTCATAGTGACTTGAAGACATGATGGTGGAGGAAAGGAGACCAAGACTATGCAAAGTGACAATGCAAAGTGATAAAAAGGGGATGCCTTATGTCAAATTATTTTTAGGAAAGTTTTTCTAACCACTCAAAGTTTGGCCAATGTCTCGATTTTGGATTGTCAAAGGATTGATTTGAAGGAAAAGATGATAAAATGACAATGTGAGATTTCCACACTAGACTTATGAGTTGGAAGTAGCTCACCAAAGGATAATGACTAAGGACTGATTTGTTTGACTTGGTCCAATGACAATGTATGTTAAGACAAAGGTTTGACAAAGAAAGGAAAGTTTTCCTATCCCAAAGTGTGCAAAATTGAGGACTTGATTTGACAAATGTGGTTCATGATGAAAAATTCGTTACAAGAAGTGATTTTGACAAAATTTTAGGTTGATTGCAAAGATTTGTTTCAGTTTGACAAAGTTGTTTCAGATTTTGGCAAGTTTGATGTTTATTTGTTGGAATTGTCTGAAAACAGTTGGCAAACACATGGTGTTAAAAATCAACCACATAGAAGTCATTTTACAAAATCTTATGGCTGCAAGGACATTATTCTTTTGGATCCCACTAACCGCATATCCTTAGCGGATGAATTCAGAAGCTTGGCCCCACAGGCTCCCCCTTATAGTGCACTCACTTCTCAGGGCAACCAAGCTTCCAAACTCCATGAAACTCCCATGGCAGATTGATCATCTCTACTAAGAACTGTGCAGGTGCGGGTGTCATTGCAACGACCATTGCTGTACCAAAGAATAGAAGGTTTTTGGCTTGCTAGAACAAAAAATTTAATTCAGACATCCATTCAAGTGGTTATACATGGGGCCAAGATTAAGCTACGTTATGGAGGCACTTCGGCCTAAAGAGGTTAAGCTCAATAGGGTTTTGGGGAGTACTACTTGGTCCGTATAACATATCTGCACTCGTAATCCTAGGTTTTCCCTTAGGATTCACATTTATATACCGGTCGGAAGTAGCTCGGCTAAAGAGCTTCGTTTCCTATTTGAGTCACTTTGGGGTGAGTAATTTTTCCCACCAAAGCAGGCCCAATTTTCTAAAGTTGACAAAAGCAAATTAGAATATTCATAGTTCAATCGATCCTTGTTTAAAAACAAAGAGTGAAAACATGAATATCCTAACTCACACTCGCATGGTGTTCATTTTTAAGCCCAAATCGAAATGTGTTGACAAACATAAAATAACATGGAGTTCATTTTAACCGTTTGTAGTATGTGTCAAAACATGGGGTTCATTTTAACCGTTTGTAGTGTGAGCTAACTAAAAGTTCATTTTAACCCAATGCTATGAAAATGTAGATTCATTTTAAGCCAATGAGTTGCAATGCAAGTTGTGTTCTTTTTAGCCCAATGAGTACACATGCATGTTCATTTTAACCCATGAATGTAAAATGCAAATTTGTCTAAGATTTGTGAAATAAACAAGAAAAATGTTAGACTCCTCGCCACAAGTTGCAAACAAAAACAAAAAAAATTAGTAACCCTAAAATCTTTAAAGTACCATGTAGAAAAAAGTGTTTTCTCTAACCATAATTGAACTAGTGTAAGCCCAATTCCTAGAGTCAATAACAGTTTCTCTTACACCCAGGATCGCACAAGTGCACAAGGGGAGAGGATACTTCTATTATTGATCACTAATATTAGAGGGTTAGCTAGTCAACATAAATCTTATTTTTTGAACTAGTTTTTGTATCAAAAGTAAAAACACAGAAATTACACCCTTGCTGAAATTCAGATATCTTTCCAAAAAATTCACTGTTTTGCATCCAAAATTATTTTTTTTATGAAAAATCATAAAAAAATTATTAAAATTTCAAAACAGGTCCAAAAAATCTGATTTTTTAACTAAAGGTTGCTGACATCATTCCAAACTTGCAAAAAAAAATTTGTGAACAGATCTGCAAAATTTTGGGAGATATAAGTCAATCTTTGTAAAACCCTAAGTTTTAAAGATCTATTTTTTGTCAAATTAGTTTGCAAGAAAATTAAAAACATAAAAAACAGACCCTTATTGAAATTCTGAGAGCTTTCCAAAAATTCAAACAAATCTGAAAAATTCACTAATTTGCTCTCAAAATTGATTTTTCATGAAAATAACAAAGAAAATTATTAAAAATTCAAAAAGCTCCAAGAAATCTGAATTTTGGACTGGAATCTCTAAATATTGTCTCCAACCTGCAATAAAAAATTTGTTAGAAAATACGTAGCCATTTGAGAAATATGGTTGAATCTTTGAAAACTAGGGTTTTGTCCCCAAAATGATGCAAAACCTGCAACAAAAAAGATCCAGCTCCAAAATTCTTCAAAAGTTGTCAAAATATGTCAGGTTCACCAATATAATGATGTAAAATATTCGTTGCAAGGTAGATCTAGGTTTAGAACAAATGCAATAATAATATCAATCAATCAATCAAATGCAAAGGAGGAATAAAGAGAAAAGGAATGAGACTAGAACAGTCTCACCCATTTCTCTCCTCCATGGCTCACTTCTATTGAACCTCCTCTACTTGCTGCAATATGATGGATGCCCTCAGCCTTTGTGTGAGCAAAATAAGTTTATGACATGACCTAGCACATGTTGAAGGATTTTAAATGACCTAAATGTACTACTATGCCTTACTGCAACTAGTATGCATCTACAATGTCTAAGCTATGTCAAATAAAATCTAAACATGCTATGATAAATGAAATATAACAATGCTAAATAATCTAAGAATGCAAGAGATGTCAATGATGCAAGATGATAAAAACCTAAAAATGTAAGATCATAAAATAGGAGAATGTAAGTTGCTAAGAGATCTCTAAAATATGACAATGCAAGATGATAAGGGAGATAGCCAGTGATGATAATGAGACCAAAATTGCTCTTTTATAGAAAAATGCAATTTTGTGTGAACGACCAAGATTGAAAGTTAGCAAGTGCCCTAGAATCAATGGACGAGATTCCATATAGCAACCCACAATTAGGGTTAGGGCAACATTAGGTCAGATGACAGTAAATAATTTAAATTAAATTATTTACTAAAGAAGAGAATTTAAATGGGACTTATTTTAAATAAATAATGTTTATTTAAAATGAGCACAGTAAAAGAGGAGAAATTAAATAATAAAATTATTTAATTTAGGTGGTGGGACTTATTTTAAATAAATAAGATTTAGAAGAAATTAAATAATAAAGGTTATTTAATATAGGTTAGAATTAAATAATAAAGATATTATTTAATTTAGAGGAATGTGACAAATAGAACCTTTTAAATTAAATATAATAATTTAATTCAAAGTTTAGGAAAGTGGACCAAATTAAATAAATAAAATTTATTTAATTTAGGAGAGAAGAGGCTAATGAATAATGAGATAATTAAATATAATTATTTAATTATAGTGGAAGGTGGATTAATTAAATACAAATTTATTTAATTTTAGGAAGAAGAGGACTTAATTAGTGACATAAATAAATTAAGAAATTTATTTAATTATAAGAGGACTTTAGACAATTAGTGACGCATTAGATAAATAAATAAGAATTATTTATTTAATAATCAAGAAGAATAGAAAGGGACATGAATTAATTAAATAATTAAGAATTATTTGATTAATAATTGGAAGTGAGTCAGAAACATAATTAAAATGTTCCAACCAAGGTTAGAAGAA
Organism: Sequoiadendron giganteum; assembly: GCA_007115665.2. NCBI lineage: Eukaryota > Viridiplantae > Streptophyta > Pinopsida > Cupressales > Cupressaceae > Sequoiadendron > Sequoiadendron giganteum. The sequence goes on from CM021108.1 coordinate 418,549,617, forward strand.
GAGCTTGCGGGCGTAGGTCATTTTGATGTGTCTACACCTCACAAATTAGAAAAATTGAGCACTCCATAAAATAACAGTAGTTTTTCAAGTAGCTATGTATCAAATGAGAAAAAAGATACTACTATTTAAACAAAAAATGAGAAACCTCAACCTACTAACATCCTATTCAAGGTGACTCTTCTCACTCATAAATTTTGACTCAACATTGAAGAAAGTAAGGTGGTATCTCAAATCGATGCTTAGCATACACATACACAACCATGGTGAATGAGTCACCTCATTCCTCAAGACAACAAGAAATATGCTTAGAAATGCAAGGTAATGGTCTCCTGCAGATTGACTTATTTAGCTAGCTACATATTTGACCAATTCATATTTTCTCATTGCTTCACATGCTAGAATTCATTGTAGGTTAAAACTTCTATTTGGTTTACACAGTTCATACTTTGGCGCCACCAAAACACCATGTTTCCTATTCTTTTAGTTTTTTGTTTAAAAGATTGGGTCAATGTCTTTTCCATGCGTTTTAGATAAGTTTGACTTTATCTTTCTTTACATACTCAACACATTAATAATGGCTTACTTATCCAAGTGTTTATAGCGTTGCTTTTAATTTATACAATATATTAAATCTTTTTACACCTCCTTAGAATTATGCACAACTTCAAGATGTTATTTTTTATTCACTAATATATGTTGCATGCATATTATCACTTTTAATGCGTTATATGCAAAATTCATACACACAGATTATATGTTATCTATGCACCATAATATGTAGCACCATGTATTCTTTATATTGAGCATACAATGTATACAATAAATATACTTATATCTTATTTATATGTATACTCATTGATTAAAAAATTTATTAAATAAATCTTTCGATAATTCGAATGCATATACCTATGTTATGATTTTTCTTAATAAATGATGCATGTGCATATATATATACACACACATATACATATATATATATATTATATATATATGTTCATATTAATGTACCCATATGGAAGTTTCCATCGCATCTAAACATACGTGTATATTAATATGTATATATACACATATATACATATATATATTGTTGCTTTCATAAATGTTCACATGTTGGAAATATATTGACTGTAATATATACACAAAGTGTATATATATGTGTGTGTGTCATTCTGTCCTTTCAATATTCCCATACATATGGGTAATCCATTCATGATCATGCATAGATACGTCTATCTACATATACCCATGCACATATTTACTCATGTGTATGAGTTTATCGCTGACATGTACAGGTATAAATATATACATTTTATTTATATATCTTGTTGATAGGAACATATATGAAAGACACATATATTTAAGACTTAAATCCAAACTTAAACATTCACCCTGAAAGTCATAACCCTTTCCAACTTCAAACACAAACAAGACTAAAGGATGACTTACCATAAACGAAACTATCTACTTGACTTGAAAAACTAGTTGTGAGTGTGAAAGATCAATATAGATCACATTAATGGTTAGCGTACCAAGTTCTTCTCTTGAGTGATACTTCCCCTCTCTTCTAGAGGATTGATCCTGTATTTGCATTCAACTTAGCACATTGTGATAGTAGTTAGTTTCTCATCAAAATAATCACTTGCATTATACATTTCATTGTCAGAATATTAAATTCAATCTACATTCATTCCAAATATTCATTCCATTATAAACATCAAATAAAATTAACATTCATTCACAATTTTTCTCAATGATACTAATAAAAAAAGTACAAACACATGTATTTCAATCAGAATTACAAACACATTCATTTATCAAAGTATTTTTAACCATCTTAGTAATAGTAACTACGTAAATAAATAACGAGGTGTAACAAAAAATGAAGTTAAGGGGTTTGATGGGGGAAAAGTGGAGGTGAAAAAAATAGGTAGGAGAAATGGAGGGAAATTTAAAAAAGTGAAAAATGGGGGTGGGTGGGGGTATAAAAGTGGGTGAGAGGGATTTTATCCTCATTTGCACTCTTTGAGTTGTGAGAAGTGGAGAGCTCTTAGCTTTGTGAGAGTGATTTTGGGGAGATAATAGTAGGGATTCTAGAGGGTGATCATCGGGTGGAGCGGATGCGGAGTTTCAGGTGGAAGGATGGTGCACTATCTGAGGTAGGGTTTATAAATTTTCTTATCATTTGCACAATTTTTGTATGTTTTTGAATTAGGGTTTTGGGTACGGCACATTAATTTTTTGGGTTGTGTAAATGATAAATTTATGGGAATAATTACTATAGTTTTGGTGCATATATTAGAGGGGCAGCATAATTGTGACAATGGGTCGTAATTGTGGTGGTACCATGCCCTTTGGATGGTGTGGTGAAAATACACCACTTTCATGGCACAAATGTGCTACTTCCTTGGTAGCGCTACTGTATTTGTGGTATAAATGCACCATCATGGTGGCACAAATGTGCCATCATGGTGGAATAATTGCACCATAGTGGAAACCCAAATGCATCATGGAGGTGGTGTGAATGGATCACATTGATGACACAAATGTAAGCAATAATGGTGTAAGTTCATATAGTTTATGATGCATGTGTGATTATGTTTAGGTTGAATGTGTTAGGAATGAATACGGAATATGAAGGATCAAGGGGGGGGAATAGGATGGCTTGAATGGGAAGAGCACATTTGTGCAATTTGGGTTAGGGTTTATAAAAAATTATGGAGACTTAGAATAACTAAGTTTTTTTGTTGGGTGCAAGGTGGTCATGAGTTGTTGATATCTTGCAAGAGACATCTTGATGCTTTGAGGCTGAAATGACATATTAGTGAGGATGAGTGATATTTTTTGGGGGTGGTTGGTTTATTCCATATATATGTTGGAGATTAGAGCACATAGGGCAATGATGAAAAAATTAGTAGAGAGGTGGTATAGTGAGCGAAGGTCCTTTTTATTACCAATGAGGGAGGCGATGATCACCCTGGAGGACATGTGGTGAATTTTGTAGATCTCGATCCATGGGGAGTGGGTAGTGTATGATGAAGGTTGACAGTTGACCAAAAAATCTTTCATGATCATGAGGCCTGATAGGAATGACTCACTTTATCTTCCTTCCACCTTACACTATTGCTTCCCATAGATGGTGAGGGATCAAAGCACAAATGAGTGTTTATGATAGAAAATCTTGGGATTGAGGACTATGAGATTAGTTTGAGTTATATGCAAGAAAATTTTGACACATTACATGCATTATTGGCGGTGGTGGTGAGAAACATGCTAGTCCTTGACAAGAGGAGTTGGATTTTTGCTATTAGATACAAGAGTGTGATTGAGTGGATTTTATATGATGGTGTTGTGTATGTATGGGTTCCATGCGTACTGGCTGCATTGTATCATCAACCTCACCAAGTTTTGTACATACATGGGGAAAGTATAGTATGTGGAGTGACACTCGTACACATATGTGCATTGGAGCACATAGAAATAATGTGACCAATGGAAGAGAAAGAATGAGTACATAGATTACCCTATGTGTATAGTTATGATCAGGTAGTGAAAAATTGTGGGCTGGGAGATGTTCCCTATTGGTGACAGGTCATAGATGACTTGGTGAGGTTCTCATGGAGACAATGGAGACAATATGAGGTATGGTCAGATGATGAGGATCATCTACCATATTATCGAAAAAGGGGCTATTTTATTGGGAGGATGACTCAAATCATTGAGTTATATTTACCAAATAGGGTATGCGAATAGTTTGGGGAGCAACAGGATGCACCAGCTAGGGAGGTGATATTTTCTTGTACCTCTAGAGAGGTAGTGCATTGGGGATTTACGGTTACTGCAAAGATAATAGTTGCAGAATTTGAGGGGTTGGTTCCAGTATGATGAGTGTTGAGACTAGATATTGTGGATGTAGGGACTACATGATCATATGAAAAATGGTGTGTGAGGATGAGACCCACGCGATTGATAGATCCTACAGGTGGGGATGGTGGAGGACAATAGGTAGAGAGGGGAGAGGAGATGAAGATTATGACACATTGTTCATCCAATAGTGGTGCTACCACCTTTGGTACAATAGGTAGCATCATCATATTTGATAGGAGAGAAAACAATACAATATCCACCATTAAGAAATGAAGAAGTGCACTCCCCACCAATAGGGAATGAGACAATGGGTTATGTTATAGCCCTATAGGCTCAAGTAGAGAGTTTTCAAGCAGAGATATAAAGTGTACAAGCACAAGTGCAGGGATTGAAAAAAAAGAGGGATGCAAAAATGATTTGGTCTCAATGAGAAAATAAATCATTCCTAAGGATCCAAGAGATTGCATAGGATCTTGCTACAAAAATGGTTGTAGAGATTGGATGGTATGCAAAAGAGGATAAGTACTACAAGGGTCTATATGAGGGAGTAGTACCACCAAATCAATTAGCTCCCCATTATAAAAATATTAGATCTGAGAGATCCAAATCATAGAGATCAATGAGTGAGGGGGTGATGGGGCCACCACCTCCTAGATCATTGTATAGGAGAAAATTTTCACCCTAATGAAAATTTCCCTTTTACGCTCCTCCACCTTAGAAAACCAAACTCAGAGGCTTAATTCCACATAAGCCCATTGTCCTCACTCCACTTGGAATCTATTTTGATTGTTGGTAGGGGAGTTATTGTCAGGGATGCTTGCATGACACACAAATGTTCACATGGCGCGTAGACCTCCAGGTGACGCGCTTACGTTCGTAAAAAATTCCTGCATATGGAGCCTACAAATGCATTACAGTTCCCATTGGGAGTCGACTTGTAACACCCCCTTCAATCAACCTACCTAAATATGGCCATTTTCTTCACTCCTTCCTTGATATTCACTATCCATTCATCCATTTGGGATGTCTCTCTCTTCACACCTCTCTACAATCTCACACAATCAACTTCTACAACTGCTACAACTTCTACAAGCATTTAATCTGTCACTCTTAAGCAACACTTTACAGTTCACAACAAAAACATCAACACTCCATCATTTCAATAGAGAAAGCATAGGGAAACACCATTGCAATAGAGGCTTGAGTTCCTCTCATTTTCTCCCCCACTAGCCTTGAACACTTTGGGCGAAGGTGGTAAGCTCCTCACTCATCTTGTCTATTACTTGGTTGAGTAGCATAACACTATTTTGTAGTGTTTTAGTGCTCTGCACTTCATTTACTACTTTTCTCTCCACGTATCTGGTTGTCTATGGAGGTGGGAACACCAAAATGGGGTATGACTAAGGGAAGCCCCTATACAGCCCCAACCATTTCTCTCTCTTATGTGTAGGTATTGAAGACATTCAAGTGTTGGAGGCTTCATCACTTGCGCAGTTGTAAGAATTTCCCTTTCACTTCTTATTCTCTTTATCTATTTTACTTTACTTTAGCTTTATCACTTTCTATCATTTTCCTATATTCCAAAAGTTCTTAGCAATTAGAGTAGAAGCATTCACTTTTCCATTTTATGTGACATTCTTGCTTTCCGGTCTGTGCGAGATGCCAATACACCATGGGGATGCCAACATTCCACGTTGTTGTCTGTATTCCATGCTAACATCCTTTGGCTGAGAGCTTGTTAGATTATCCAAAGAATCTTTGGGATCTACTCTTTCCGATTCTAGAACTCTCGCCATTGTTCCTTGAGGTAGTTTAGGGAAGTTCACCCTGTGAGGCTATCTAAGTGAAGAGAACTCATGAGTAGTGAATCCCCCTTCTCTACAATCATTACTAGGGTAGACTAGACAACAAGGAGAGGGAGTCACAAGCTCTGAGATTGCTAGGGTTGTGAGATCCTACTCCTACCAAATCGGAGGGAGCGAGCTCTATATAGATCCAAACTTTTTAGTTTATGCTCTGATTTTGTAGACAAATGATTTTGGCTTGAGGGCATGATGTATTGTATATGTGTATTTGATGATCCCTTAGGCAAGATTTTTATAGCGATATATCATGATACATTTTTAAAAAATATATATGTGATGAGATATGATGATATGATCCTATTTGATTTATATGATGTTGTTATGCCTTCTATTTTATATTGATATATGATAATGTGATTAATAGACTAGATGTAATGCATGCATGCTATATACTTGTGATGATTATTATAGATCTGATGATGGAAATTTGCATTGTATGGTTCCTAACATGTGTGTATGAAATATGTATGGATTATATGGATGTACTATGCTTTTTTTTTGTTGTGTCATGATACATGTAGGGATGAAAGTTAATATATTAGATGATCAGTGAGAAAATGATGATTGTTGATCGACGTCACTTAATACCATATATGATGACTGAGATGAAGTAGATATAAATGAGATAGATGGATATAGATAGATTACTGTAGATGTGATATGAAAAATGATAGATATTGTACTTTCTATTTTGTGCTATTTTTATCATCATAGAGTGTTTTATTATGTGGCAAGAAAATGTACGCACACCAAAGCATGATAAGCCATGGTGGAATATATATCCTTTTACCTAAAGTTTTTGATATATGACAAGTGGATATGTGTACACCAAGTTGAGACAAACCTTGGTGAATTTAGTATCCTTTTCTAGGATGAAGACACAACAAACAAGGATTGCTCTTAAACGTACTAGACATGATGGAACCTTGTTGAGATGTGCAAGGGAACATAGATTAACAACATGATAGCTCTAATGTATAAAGGTGATTGATGACCTTATATACATAGGGTGATTTTTTAATCCTTGAATCTAGTCCAATACACACAAGGGTTGTACCTATCATAGAATGCTTAAAAAAATTCAACAAACACAACATATGAAAGCAACGACCTTGCCCCATTAATATTCCTCTAATAATTTTGAGATATCCTCGAGGAACATTGGAATAGGAAAATAAGGTAGATCAAGCAATAAAAAGACTCAAGGACCAAATACATCAACAACTATCAAATTTTCTTACCAAAAAATATTTTCTCAATAATGGATAATTCCCATTGCAGGAAGGATGCATTTTTTAGGACATGATCTGTTGGATAAGATGTGTTTTTAGAAAATTTGGTAATTTTATCAATAGGTTGTAGATAGTTTAGTGAGAGTCTCCTATTTTTGATTATTTCTTGAATGCCTAATGTGTAGGGATTGTTGCATAGTTTGTGTTTGCATCAATATTTTGCATAGGAAACAAACAATTTATTGGTGTTATGGTGAGTGTGATGTAGAATTTTTATGAAATGGGTGTGTTTATTATGGATTTTATGGAGTGATGCCATGGAATATGTGAAATATGTTTCCTTTGATACTGATTTCAAGGATCCAATCCAAACACTAGGTTGAGGAAACGCCCCTAGTTAGGAATAGTATTGGTTATTTAATGTAATAGATGGTATGGTTTTTTTATGAGTTGGTGCCCTAAACTAGGATGAATGATCTTACATTGGAATAATATGAAGCCATGATAGGGATGAAATGATATTTAAAATATTTTATTATGAATGGAATGGATGAAAGTGCTAATAGATGGGAGGATTTGGTTTCTACACATGGTTCCTGTAAACAGGTTTTCACCATGGTACTTACCCAAGGTGCCACTGGAGTGGTTTTCACCATAGGGAAAATTATGTCTATTTACTCTTTTGATATTTTTTTCTATTTTTTCCATATGTTTGTATTTTTACTTAAGATACTTTGAAGATCAATCATAAATTTTGTTTAGGTGACTGCTATTGATAGGATCGTCTAACAGTTCTCCTTCAAGTGTACAAAATAATATGATCTTGATCCATAAGTTGTTGTGATGACAAAAGGTCCTAACCAATTAGGTATAAATTTCCCTTTCTTCTTATATTCTTGTTGTTTCTTTTGATTTTCCTTAAGTTCCATGTCTCTTATCTCAAACTTGCATGAGATGAGCTTCTTATTGTAACTATGATGAAGATGGTTTTGATAGAATTGTAGGTGATTGAGTGCATTGATAAACTATTCATCTAAAAATTCAAAGTAATGTAGTTTGGAAACTCTATATTCTTCATCAATAATGACATTTTGTAGAGAAAATCTAAGTGACAAGAGCTCAACCTCGATAGGTAAAATTTCTTCAATGGTATAATCCATTTGATAACGATAACATCGCAGACCTGCCTATATGTATAAAAAACCTATTTAAAAATTCATCTATATAAACTATCATGACCACATCCTTCACCTCCCCCATAAAACCAATGGCCTCAAACTCATCTATCCCCAACTCATAGATTGGGACCAACAACAAACACCAATTCTTGATTTATTCAAATATGATGAGTTGCACCAAAAGATCAACCTGTTAATGCCTGATACAACTTCCAAAGTTAATGAATCCATGGGAGGTGGTTATTCCATGTCACGAATCCCAAGGGGAGCACTGACTGTCTACCAAAAAACTCCCCCTCAACATTTCCCGAGGCGATTCAAACTCGACACCTTTGGCTCTGATACCACTTGCTGGCCCACAATTGTTGTTGCACCAAAAGATTGAACTGTGAATGCCCGATACAAATGCTAGAGTTAACAGATCCATGAGAGGTGGTTAGTCCATGTCACAAATCCTGATGGGAGCGTTGACCATCTGCCAAAAAACTTCATCTATCCCCAACTCATAGGTTGGGACCAACAACAAACACCAATTCTTGATTTATTCAAAAATGATGAAACTATTAACAAATTCATGGGACTAAAAGATGGCATACCTTTGGGAAACCACAAAGCAAGGTTCAACATAGAACCTTACAATCAAGCATATTATGGTGAATTGATTGAATCCTTTAGTCACAAAATAACAAAAGTAAAAATCAAAATAAGATCCCCTAGCGAAAACCACAAAGTGACACTTTCAAATCAAGAAAAAGTAAAAATAAAGGATGTATCCAAAGATGAAAACTCTTTGAGGAATTTGAGGATGAAGGATTCAATCTCCTTGGTATTTCTATGGATTAGGGAAATTCAATTGTCCTTGTTGAATATGTGCAACCAGTCAATGTACGAACAACTGATCAACCTCAGATAACATATTATGCTACATCCCTAGATGATGAAGAACAACATAACTTGGAAAACTTCCTCAAAGAGAGAAAGGTCAAAATTTCTTGGTCGTATTCTAATATGCTAGTTCTTGATACATCATTAGTGGTACATCATCTGACAGTGCATCCAAACGCTAAACCAGTAAAATAGAAACTCAAAAAAGAATCCTCAAATAACACTACTAGTTAAAGTAGAACTATAGAAGTTGTTGGACGTGGGATTCATTAGACCCATAGAATATCCTGAGTGGGTTTCAAACCTCGCACCAGTATCAAAACTCACTAGGGAATCAAGATATGCATAGAATTTTGAGACTTGAACAAAGCATGTCCCAAAGATGATTTTCCATTACCCAACATTGACATCATAACATACTCATGGATGGGTTTTTAGGGTACAATAAAATAACGATAGCATCATAGGATTAGCATATGACAACATTTTCATATCAATGGGGAACCTACTTCTAGAACGTTATTCCATTTGGCCTCAAAAATGTTAGAGTGACATATCAAAGAGAAATGACCATAATTTTCATGACATGTTTCAAAAGAAATTGGAAGATTATTTGGATGATTTATTGACAAAATTCGTAACAATAAAATAACATCTTGAGGTATTGGATCAAATTTTTGATAGACTGGAAAATATTAGGTAAAGCTTAATTCAGAGAAATGTGTCTTTGGAGTCACTTCAAGAAAACTTTTGGGATACATAGTATCGCAAAGAGGAATCAAATCCAAAGTCTACAAGGAAAGCTATAGTCTATTAGGAGGTTTATTGCACAAATGACCAATAAATTCCATCCATTTACACATCTTCTCTACAAAGGTGTGGCCTTCAAATAGGATAATAATTGCCAACAAGCCCTCTAATAGTTGAAGGAATATCTTGCATCACCACCACCATTGATGGCATGAGTTGAAAAAAAACCTTTGATATTATACATCTCAGCAACATTAATAGCACTAGGCACTCTCCTAGCATAGCATGATGAATCAAGAAAATAAAGAGCCATCTACTACATTAGTAGAACCTTGGTTGGATATGAGCTTAATTATAGCCCTCTTGAACGAGATTGTCTAGTAATAGTTTTTGCTTCCCAAAAATTGACATTACATGTTTAGTCATCAAATTAAGCTTATCAAGCTAAAGTTGATCCATTAAAATACATGTTATCAAAAGCAACTCTTACATGCCATATGCCTAAGTGGGTTATGATTCTGAGTGAGTTTGACATCAATTATGTGGACCAAAAGGCGATTAAAGGGAAAGTCATAATAGATCAGTTAGCAGAGGCACCTATATATATGCTAAAAATCCTTTGATATCTAAATTTCAAGATGAATCAGTGTTCACCATAACATCAAAAAACTAATGGAAGTTGTATTTTTATGGTTCTCACATGAAACATGCATCAAGATTAGGGATTCTATTCATCACCCCTCAAGGTGATTGCATTCCAAAATCCTACATGCTAGATTTTTCATGCACCAATAACATAGCTGAGTATGGAGCCCTCATAATGAGACTGATAATGGATGTTTAGTGACAAATAAAAGAACTCCAAGTCTATGGAAACTCTCAATTAGTGGTATGGAAATTCAATGATGATTATCAAACTAGAGATGACAAGTTGATGTCATACAAAAGAATGGTTGACAACTTCAAAGAATACTAGATATGAAAAATATTCGAAGAGAAAATAAAATTACCCATCGACAATATCCATTCATGAAAAAAATTTCATCTGTAATAAACTAATTGTCACCCTCATCTTTGAAAAAACAAACAAAAGAAAATACAATAATTATTGAAACATAAATGTTCATACAAAATTGTAAGTATTGATCATCATCAAAACATGTTTGTAAGTCTTCTTATCAGTGACCTAAATAATTTTTGAAGTCAGTATCAACATCTAGTGAATGTCTTAACAAATACATATTTCCTATGATAGACATCATTTTAGATATCACCTAAAACAACTCTCTTCGACAAGAGATATGATGACATTGATGTGTTTTGTCAGTTGATATTTTATTTAAGTTTTATCTTTTATCTTGGTAGGACTTGTGTAATTTTTTTATGCTTCTGTAGACATGTAAAACTGACCTAAAACCTATCACACACCCTAAATAGCATTGAACAACATCTCAACATTTTGGAACCATCCTGTAATATTTTGGAACATCTTAGAATCATCCTACAACATCTCGAAACCATCCCGTAATGTCCCAGGACATTTAAAATCATCTCGTAAAGTCTCGAAACATCTCAGAATCATCCCACAACATCTCAAAATCATATCGTAATTTTTTGAAACATCTCAAAATCATCTTGCAACACCTCGTAATCATCCCTTAATGTCTCAAAACATCTCAGAATCATTCTGCAACATCTCAGAATCATACCGTAATATCTTAGAACATCTCAAAATAATCCCACAACATCTCAGAATCATCCCGTAATGTCTCAAAACATCTCAAAATCATCTCGACACATCTCAAAATCATCCCACAACATCTTGGAATCATCTTGGAATCATCTCGCAACATCTCAGAAACATCTTGGAACATCTCAAAATCATCTTGCAATGTCTTAGAATCATCCTGCAATGTCCCGAAACATCACACAACATCAAATAACATCCAAAACCCTATTTATTCTATTAATTGAAGAATACAACATTATTTAATTAATTATTTTTCATCATTTTTGATAAATTAAATAAATTTCATTTATTTAATAAAGTCCTAGAAACCCTAATTCTGCTATTAATTAAATAAAACAACATTATTTGATTAATTCATGTTTCATCATTTCGACCAATTAAATAAATTAAATTTATTTAATGAATTACTAATCTCACTTTATTCCATCCTGATTGATTAAATAATGCCAATTAATTATTTAATTACATCACTAAAACATCTTATTCCCCTAAGTTGATTAAATTATTAAATCATAATAATTTAGTTATGACACTTTCCCTCCAAAATTTGAATAATTAAATCAAACTATTCAAATCAATTATTAAAAATCAAATCAATTTAATAAAACTTTGTTTACAAAATTCAAACTTAATTTGCACATTCAACTCCAAAAATGAATGAATTAATTAAATCAATTAATTCATATTCCTCACCCACTTTTTGATTGAGAAAATTATGATTGTTGACTGAGCAATCTAATTTGTTAACTAATCAATCTCATTTGCTAACTAAGCCACCAATTTCCTAACTAATCAATCTAAAATCGTGATTGATCAATCTAAAATCTTGAGTGATCAATCTAATCTCTGACTAGCCAATCTATTCCTGAATCGCACAAATTGTGCAATAAAATTTTCACAATCTTCTCATGTCTAAATCCTCTCAACACATTTCTACCGTTGATCTAGATATTCTCCAACACGATTCTAATCGTCCATTTTAAATCTCATTTTCTATATTAAAAACCTCTTTCCTCACAAATAAGGATCGAAGAATCAACCTCATTTTCACAATGAAGTATTGCTGAAATTCAGAACCACCATTGTTAGAGTTTCAACCATTTCTTCGATCAACCAACCAAGGCATCATTCTTCAAGATTTTGCACACGAACTATGGAGGCTTCGCAATCATAAGAGAAACCCAACATCAGGCGAATACAATCCGCTATGGGATGGTAATGATGTGCTTATTATTTTCATTCAATTTAGTGATCATTAGATTTATTAATGTGTTTTCAATAGCATAGTTTCATTTCATATGTGTAGGATTAGATCAAGATTTAAGTGTTTTGAATTAGCTTAGATTCTCATTTGAAGCATATTTGATCTTGTTTGAATCTAATGGTTTTCCCCCTCACACATTTTGGCACGCCTGGTGGGACCATGGTCCTACCTACTAATTTTTTTATGAGTTTTAATTGAAGTTGTAAGTATTGTAAGCGCTTTTGAAAAACCTTTCATGCACTGCCTAGAAGAATTTTACACTTGCCTGTCAAGAAAACTATGCACTTTCTCTAAAAAAAGGAGCATCTGACATGGGAACTGCACTTTTGAAAAAATATTTGTGCATCTTCTCTGAGAACCTTGCATTTGATTCTGACAAGGGTAGCATCTACTCTAAGAATTGAGCATTTTATTCTGACAGGGGTGCTTTTGCAAAAATTCTTGAGCAGTTGCTCTAATAGACTAGTGCATGGAATCTATAACTTTGCATTTGATTTTTTGCTAACATGTGCTTATTTTTGAATGTGTAATAGGCACTAACATGTTTGTATGTAGGATTTTAATGACATTAGCTTTTTTTCTGTAGGGAGGAGGATGATCGAAGCATTTTGCATCTACAAAACATATTTCTTAAAGTTAGGAATATTTATTTTAGGTGCTTTAAAAAGAATAAAATCACTTTGTTTAAAGGCTCTAAAATGAATTTTTTTAAGGCTTTCTTAAAGTAGGAATCTTTATTTGGTGATTAAAAAGAACAACACAAATGAACACTTCATTTTTGGTGCTCTAAAATAAACCATTTTAAAGATTTCTAAGTTAGGAATTTTCATTTCAAAGCTTAAAAAGAACCCTACAAACTACACATTTCAATTAAGGTGCTCTAAAAATTAACTTTTTCCAATTTTTTCATAATTAGGAACTTTAATTTTAGTGCATAAAAAGAACAAATGCCAAATGATTTGTTGACACACACTCATTGTACTTTTGTTGACCAAATTAAAGACTAGGACTAATTTCTTAGAAACACTCACGTTTAGGGCTTAAAAATGAACAAGTTATTTCTTTTGTCTTGCACCATTACTATCTTAAATGACTGATATCTTGAATACTTCCTATTGGTGAAAATAAAAATAACAAGTCGTTTACGTTATTCACATATTTTTGGTGATAACATCGCTCAAGGTGTTTAAAAAGAATCAATTTGTTATGAAGTGTTTGTTGTGCATTCAGTGATTGGAAAGCTAAAGTGTTTTATCTTCTCCCCTCACACCTTTTGGTGATCTTGGGTGAGAAAAAAAACATTTTTGAGCTTTTCATTTTTTTTTCAAGTTTTACCTTAAAGAGGGGGCTTGCTTTGAGACACATCTTGTGCTGAAGAACTCATTGCAAGATCTCAAAGCACATTTACTGGCGGGCTATATCAAAGGTTGTGAAATCATAAGAAATTAGCTTCAAGCCATGCTGAAAACATACTACACCTAATCCCATGCCTTAAGTAGAATGAGAACAGTTAAAGAGCCTTAAGTGGCCAACGAGTGAGTGTCATATTTTTCGTGTTCATAGTTATGACTAAAAGACAATTTTTTTTAGAAGCCATCCTATTATCCAAACAAAATCTTTGAAAGTGGTTCATCAAAATTTACTTTGAAGAAGTTACTTTCCAAGTTTGACTACAAGCCCACGCCATAAGTTTCATGTTAAATTATCTCTTAAGAGCATTAGGCAAGCCTACCTAAAAGATTGGTTTCTATCCACTAGGGTTGTAAATTCTTGCTTATGTTAAACTCAACAAATACATTCAAAAGAAATTTGACATCAAATTCTGTGATTGATATAAATAAAAAGAACACATTCAAACACACTGAATGAGATGGTTGAACAAAAAACCCTTTGAATTAGTGTATACTTGTGAAAGAAGCCCTATGTTTTCACTCCTTGAAAGAATTTTTCCTTAAAGGTTTCTGAATATTCCTACTTTTTTACTTCAAGTTGCATTAATCAAAGTAAATATTTGGGAACTATGGATTATGTGTTGTGATTTCACGACTTAAGCTATAGACAAGAAGGTCACATAAGTCCATGCTTGTTGAGTTAGTCCAAGTGTTGTTTTATCACTTTCCATATTCCAAACACATAGAAAGTTGAAAAAGTTGTTTATAGGAACATTGTTCAGACCAAACAATTGGAAAACCAAATAAGTCACATAGTCCCTCATTCGTTATCTCCATCCTACATATTATAAATATAAATAAAAAAAACCATTGGGATCATTCCTTCACTCAGACGTCTATGATATCAAAAATTACTTGGAACTCATAGATAGTTCAAGTAATCTTTCCCCCAACATATCCTCAAGACAAGAAAGTGGAATATCAACCCTAGTTCCTCAACATTTTGATTTTCAAAAAGTAGTACCATTCCAAAACAACACTCAAACCTTAGGGTCTTGAGCTTCACAACAACCATCTAAAAACACCATTACACCTTATGACCATCTGGTGACCAACTTCTCTAGTTCAAAAATCAAACCTTATAGCACCGATCCTTCAACCTAGTAACACATACATTGAAGGTGAACAAACTGACATCATAAGTAGTTTGAGAACCTTCATATTTCAAAAGAACAAAACACCCCACCAATTTCTCACCGCATCAATCATCTTAGATGAAGAGAAAGAGAAAGCATACATAGCAGCCAAAAGACTTATGTTACCACCACTCACATGGAAATAGACATACATCCCTCATGCTATTTGGCAAGCAAAAGATCCTTAGGACCAGAAAAAATAAAGATCCTTAAGTGAAAATCTATACTTCGGCTTTCAAAAAATCATCCTACAGAAAATTTCACCAACGGTTTCATCTCAAGAAGATATCACACCTACCAAAATCAGCTAGATTTTTTCTATTATTTCTTTGCACTAGTAGGCCAAGTCTTTTCCAAAGACTAGGAGTTACCAAAATAGTCACAAAAGGCTTGGCAATTGTTAATGAAAACTACAAGATCACAACACAGGAAGAAAATGGAAGAAAGTAAGAACAACACCAATATCCAACCAAAAAATACCATGAATGATGAAAGCTGCCCATGGGGGTATAGGCCAAATGAACTTGAAACACCCTAGAAGATACCTATGTATAAAGACACCTTCAGTGAAGAAGAACTAAATTGCAAAAAAAATGAGGTGATAGAACAAGACAATCTGGACCCAAACAAAGTGGTTATAGAGGAGGTGGATACAAAGGAGGAAATATACGATGAAGAATTATTCAAAAATTCCAACAACCCCAAGGTTCTCAAATGAATGGACAAGTTGTTGAGAAAGGACCCAAACTCATATTTCTTCAAGTTAGCACAAGGTGGCACTAAATTACCAGTGGAATTCAACATAGAGGCTCTCAAAGATCCCAATCTTATTCCCTTAGGGGATAACTCAGTTGTGAGACAAATAACCCAACCCCTAGAGATGCCAAACATGCCACCCGTGTTCTCACAAAATAGTGGTGAACCCAAAGAGAACCCCTTGTTTAGAAAACGAACCCAGATTGAACAAGGATTAGTGGCACAAATGTATCAAGGAGGGCCATCCTAGTATGAACCACAAAAAAACAATCCACCTCCTAGACAACATGTACCTCAAAACACTTCTAGTGTCGACCTTTCCCAAAAAAATCAGTAACATCAACAAGGTGGACCACAGTGTCCCTTTTCAAATCAATACAATCAACAAGGTGGACCATAGGGCCCCCTTCCGAACCAAAAATACCAACAACAAAGAGTGCCATAAAGCACCCTTATTTAGTCATCCCATCAACAAGGTGTCCGAAAAACACATCAACAAGATAACCTTTAGTTTAGTCCTTTCAACCAGCAAGGTGTGTTGTAGAGCACCCTTCTTCAATCATCCCATCAACAAGGTGTCTCACAAATGAATCAATAGGGCAACCTTCAATTTAGTCCTTCGCAACAGAAAGGTGTGTCATAGATCACCCTTCTTTAGTCATCCCATAAACAAGGTAACCTTCAATTTAGTCCTACCCAAAAAGGTGTGCCACATATCACCCTTCTCAATTCATCCCACCATCACATCATCAATGAAACCTTAATTATAGTCCTGCCCAACAAGGTGTGCCACAAAGCACCCTTATTCAGTCATCCCATCAACAATGTATCCCGCCAACACATCAATAGGGTAACCTTCAGTTTAGTCCTTCCCAACAGCAAGGTGTGTCCCAAGGCATCCTCCTTCAGTCATCCAATCAACTAGGTAACCTGTCAACGCATCATCAGGAAAGATTTCAGTATATTCCATCCTAGCAACAAGGAGATAACCCTCCTTACACACAATAATGAGCTAACCCTCCTTACATCCCATATGGTTACCAAGGTCTTGTACCTTCAGAATACCTAATATATGACCAAAACTTGGTAGGGCAACAGGGTTATTACACACAAGGCTTGCAAAAAAATGTACCAAAAATAGAGATGAAACTAAAATTAGATGCCATCACCCAACAAATAACAGACATACAGGTAGGAAAATAAAAGAAGACCTACACTCTTCAGGAATTTTTTCGATTCCCATTCCATCATTCCATCATGACACAACCTTTTCTAAAGAACTTTGGAATAACCAAGTTTAAAAATAAGTATAGAGGAAATGGAGATCCAGTAGAGCATGTACAAGACTTCTCAATATCATGTATGGAGGTGCGAAACAATGATGCCTATCTCATGAGGCTCTTTCCACACAGCCTTATAGGTCATGATATGGAGTGGTTCACCCGTCTACAACCAAGAATTAGAAAATTTAATGAGCTATCTAGCAAGTTTATAAGCCACTTCTTGTTTAACATGGAGAAAGATGTCACCATCACAAGTTTTTCCATAATCAAATAGAATCAAGGATATTCCTTTACCTCCTACCTATAGAGATGGAGAAAAAAAGTGAGTCAATACAAATGGCCCATTCCAGACAAGGAGTTGGTGGATATTTCAATCACAAATATCCTACCTAAAATAAACTACCAAATCACTATGCTATGTCCTATATACTTTGAGGAGACAATCAAAAATGGATTACATATTGAGAGATCCCTAGTTGCAAGAGGATTCCATAAAAAAAATAGCTCAAAAGATAGTCCCTCTAGCTCAAATGAGAAACCTAAAGTTTGAACCAAAAATAAGAACGTCACAAAAGATGGAGTGGTAGATGCTAGAGAATTATGGAATACACAAAACACACATAAAAAAAACCATAGGTGGCACAAACAAGATATGGTACCAACAAAGCAACCAAATTTCCTATAGCAAGAACAATCAGGTTGTAAACCAATAGACAAATTGACGACAATAGAGGCAATACGATCAACCTAGGAGGAAATTCACAGTACTAGGTGAGTCACTTGAAATAGTCATGCACAAAATAGTACAACAAAACCTTATCAAATTGAATGATCACCCAAAATACGAGGAACCTAGCTTTAAAAGATTGTGGTATGATGAGAAAGACATGTGAATTCCATAAAATCAAAGGACACACGACCAACAATTGCATGCACCTCAAACACATCATCTAGGACTTGATAGAAAAAGGGAAAGTAGGCATTGAGCATCACCCTAGAAATAAGGACCTCCAAATATACTCAAACCTGATCCAAAACCATGCTAAAGGGAATGATAAAGGAAAGGAACAAGAGTACCGCAATGCTAATTACACGTACAGTGACATGGTTTTAGGAACCCTCTCACAAGTTAACGCTAATAGGGAAAACATAGTGACAATACAATGAGGTGACAAAAATTGTAATGTAACCACCCATCGAGGAAGAGTTACAATATAAGGAGCCCCCCCAAACCAACAATCAAGTCACCAAGCGACTACAACATTATGGAACAGCTAAAGAAGACACCTACCCTAATCTCAATCCCAGAGTTGTTAAAAATGTCACCTGCACATAGGGAAATATTGGAAAAGGCATTGGAAATGTCAGTCCCCAATGACCTTGATCCTAGTCAATTCCAAGCCATGGTTTGCAAGATTACAACATGTAATCATTTAGTCTTTTTAGAGAAAGATCTGCCACAAAGAAAATTCCACAATCAAGCTCTATACATAGAGGTTGGTGTTCACAAAACCATGGTCAAACAAGAATTGATAGTTAATGGTGTAGGTTTAAACATCTATACCTTAAATTCATCAAAAATTTGGGGTATTCTGACAATGTGATTGACAAAGGAAAGAGTATCACCATAAGGGCATATGATAACTTGGAAATAAATTTTGAAGGAACAGTTAGGTTGCCAATGCAGATAGGACCAGCCATCACATAAACTACTTGTCAAGTACTGGATGTTGAGTTGCCATACAACCTCCTCCTGGGATGCCCTTGGATCCATGCAGTACAAGCAGTACCTTCCACCTTTCATCAATGCCTAAAGTTTCCCATGAAGGAAAAGAAGTAACACTATATGTCGATCCTAAGCCTTTCCATTTTTATGCAAAGTTGGAGAAGTACAATAAAATCCAACGTGTGACTAACAATGTTATAGCCTTCCATTCCTTTTCTTATGTAAACCCTTCCATACATCTATCAACATCAATTAAGAACACATCAAGTGAGCAACCAAAAATGAAAGCCAAGATTCAAGTACTTGACAAGGGTAATGGGAGTTACCATTTTAACCAAGAATTTTGCATCGACATGCTTCCACCAACACCTAGAGTGTATGGAGGTCCAAAAGAGATCAAGATAGTGAAAATGATAGCCAAGTACATGATCTTTACTAGATGGGGATACATTAAAGGTGGAGAAATATTTGAGGAGGACTTCTCATCCATGATCTACAAGGAGGACCAAGAAGAACCAAAAAAGATACAACCCATTTTAATTGATCCTAACACTAGAGGTTATCAATTAATAAAAAATGTGGGATATAATGAAATAGGTGGCCTTGGGCTACACAAAAAAGGCCGATGAAAGCTTATCATAATGGAATAAAGGAAGAAAAATATGGGGCTAGGTTATAAACCAAAAGACATGGTTATTCCAAAACCTGGATGAACCTCTTGGACGAAACAAGAAACTTTTGCTAGCATTAAGGCACTGGATATCTATCATATCATGGACAATGAGTTACCCATCAAAGAATTATTCAAAAAAATTAGCATTGATAGGTTCCCTCTCTAGTACATAGAAACCATTCCCAACATCTATTACCATTCCAAAATAGACTCTAATGAATACGAATGTGATTATCCTTCCTTCGTCACCATATATGATTCCCCCACTTCTAGTAATGATGACCTAGATATCGAGTGGGAAAAAAACACCATATCCATACTAACCCGTTTAGCTACTTTTGTAAGCTTTGTAGACCAAGATGATATCCTCCCACTCTATTACCTGCAACTCATAGATTGGGATGAACAACAACATACATCTATTCTGAATCAATTCTAGAAAAATTAGGGAATCAAAAAGTTCATGGGACTTCAAATAAACATAGAAACTAGAGATCACAAAGTAGGGTTCATCATGGAGCTCGAACAAGAGGCATACTTTGGTGGGTAAATTGAATCTTCCAGTCACAAAAATGAAAGAAAAAACATAAAAATATGATCCCCTAGTGAAAACCATATTGTGACTCTATCAGATCCATAAAAGAGGAAAATAAAGGATGCATCCGAAGGTGAAAAACTCCTAGAGGCACTTGAGGATGGAGGGTTCAATCTCCCCATATCAAAATATAAAGAAGGATCAAAACTCCTAGTAGAATAAGTAGAGTCCATAAATTTTCGCACAATATTGGACCCAAAGATAACATACAACACAACATCACTTGATCCCAAAGAAAAAGAAAATTTCACAACATTCATCAATGAGAGAAAGGTAAATTTTCCTGGACCTATGTTGACATGCTTGGACTAGATCCGACATGAGTGGTACATCATCTAGCTATAGTCCCTCAAGAAAAGGCTATCAAGAAAAAACTAAAAAAAAATGCATCCTCGGATAGCATTACTAGTATAGGTAGAACTAAAGAAACTACTAGATATGGGTTTCATCAGACCCATCGACTATCCACAATGGATATCAAATCTAGTACTAGTGTCCAAACTTACTAGGGGCATAAGCATATGCATAGACTTCAGAGACCTAAACAAGGCTTTTCCAAAGGATGACTTTCCATTTCCAAGAATTGGCATGATTGTGGATCTAACAAGGAATGTAATGCTATCCTTAATGGATGGTTTCTTTGGATACAACTAGATAAAGATATCTCCAGATGATCAACACAAAACAACATTTAATTGTGCTTGGAGAAAATTCTACTGGAATGTAATGTCTTTCAGTCTAAGGAATGCAAGGGAAACCTATCAAAGAGCAATGATGACCATATTCCATGATATGCTACACACAATCATGGATGACTATGTGGATGAAGTTCTAACAAAGTCAGTCAAAAGGGAAGATCACTTGACAAATCTAGCAAGGGTGTTTGATTGACTCAAATAGTACAATCAGAGACTCAACCCTAAGAAATGTGTGTTTAGAGTAACATCCAATTTTTTTTGGGGGTACACAGTGTCAAGAAGAGGGATAGAAGTGGATCCTGCAAAGGTAAAAGCTATAATAGAGATGCATCCTCCAAAGACACTAAAAAAATTAAGGAGCCTACAAGGGAAGTTACAATCCATCAAGTGATTTATCACACAATTGGTAGACAAGTTCCACCCTTTCACTTATCTCCTACACAAGGACATCACCTTCATGTGGTATGGGAGATGTGATCAAGTGTTCCAACAATTCAAGGAGTACCTACTTACTCCTTCTGTGCTCATGCCACCTATTCTAGAAAAGGAGATGATACTCTATGTTTCTACCACACAAGAATCGTTGTGAGCTCTCTTGGCCTACCTAGATGATAACAATAAAGAAAGGGTAGCCTACTATATCAGTAGAACACTGGTGGGCTATTAACTAAACTACTCACCCATTGAAATATCATGTCTCTTAATCATGTTTTCAACATAAAAGCTAAGACATTACATCATAAACAAAAAGGTGAAGTTGATTTCAAAAGTAGACCCACTCAAATACTTACTAGTGAAGGCAAACATAACAGGTTGAATAGACAAATGGGCGATGATCCTGAGTGTGTTTCATATAGAATATGTGGATAGGAGAGATATCAAGGGGAAAATCATAGCAGACCAACTAGTCAAAGCACCCATAGATGATCATAAACCTCTCATGATGTATTTTCTAGATGAGAGTATCTTGATGAAAAAATAGACAGGCCAATGGAATTTATACTTTGATGGGTCTCTTACTCAACATGGCTTTGGAGCAAGCATTCTATTTCTCAAACCATAGGGAGATAGTATACCCAAGGCCTATATGATTGTATTCCCATGCACGAATAACATCTCAGAATACGGATTAATTCTATTAGCTACACAGACTAAAATGATCAAGTCTAATCTAACAAATAATCTAAATCAAAACAACAAAGAACAAAGCAAGTAAACATAAATAAACTAAAAAAATCAATTGGAAAGCTCTCACTGAATATGCATCCACTCCTTCAAATTATCTGGATTGTCCTTCAGCATTTTGTTGTATCATTATTCTTGCCCTCAGATTTTCTGTATTGATGCAAGCATAACCTTGTTGAATGTCTAAGAAAAATATCGCAAATAAGTTTCTTCTCAAAAGTGTATGATTTCAAGAGGAGGAATAATGATAATGACATACCATTTTATAGATTTTGGGTTTTTGAACGATCGACTCAAATTCAAAGAGAGATCGACGGATGAGATTGATGAATGTCATGTGATGTGAGTTCTGTGTCAGTCAAAACATGAGTCAAGAAAGACTACAAGATAAAGATTAAGCTAGAACGCTAACTTAATCTTGTGTCAAGACTGTTCGAAAATAGAAAGAACAAGAGTTCCAGATTAAATAAACAATTTAATCTTCAACTAAGAGTCTTCGAAGATAGAAGAAATAGACTTTGAAAGTCAAAGACAAAGTTAGAACTCAAAGA
Source organism: Sequoiadendron giganteum (assembly GCA_007115665.2). Classification (NCBI taxonomy): domain Eukaryota; kingdom Viridiplantae; phylum Streptophyta; class Pinopsida; order Cupressales; family Cupressaceae; genus Sequoiadendron; species Sequoiadendron giganteum. The sequence continues at coordinate 418,572,459 of CM021108.1, forward strand.
TGAAGAATTCGAATGCATACATGAATTAATTAATTAAATAAAGATATTTAATTAATGAAACGCATTCATGCACATGAGTTAGAACTAGTTAACTGACTAGTTGTGACAGAGAGTCCTCTCTTAGAGACGGTCAGATACCGAACCCAAAGATATTTGGCAGATTTAAAAATAGATCTTGAGTCAGAAGGTGAGTGAATGACTTAGATAACTGAATGATAGAAGAATATGACATCAATAATTAATAAATGAATTAAATGTTAATTTAATTCAACATTCAAAAATAAGAGATTTAATTAAATAAATAAAGTAATTTATTTAATTTGACTGTTGAAAAGGTGGAATTGAATAATTAAATAATAAATATTTAATTATAGATAAAGGGGGTTAAATGAATAATTAAATAATAAATATTTAATTATAGTTGAAATATGACAAAGGGGGTAATTCAATAATAAGCTATTTAATTAAGAAGGAAGAATTAATTAGTTAGTGACACAATCAAATAATTTTGATTTATTTAATTAATCAAGTTGAATAAATGAATTAATTAAAAGGGGGTATTTAATTAATAGAGGAAATATGTGTTAGAAAGGTAATTAAATAATTAACAGTATTTAATCAATGACCATGGATAATAGAAAATAATGTTGAAAGTGGTGTTGACAGGCCTAGACCAATTTTCGGTGTCTACAGTTTGCCCCTGTTTGATACAACGTTGTTTCCACGTTGTTTCAAATAAACTATGCCCCGATCGTGCCCCAACATGAAATAGTTTAGGGTATGCCCCCTTGGGAAAATTGACAAATTTTTGAAAAATTTCAAAAAAATCAGGAAATGTTCCCGATAAGTCAATGTGATAGTCAGAAAGGCTATGGAGTTGACGGAATTAAATTTGGATGTGACATGTACGTGTACGGGTCAATAGAAGTTGAAAGGTTAAGCGGCCAATAAACAAGGTTAGAAGAAATGCGACCCAAACCCTAGTTATAAATTAGAATTAGGTTGAAAACCAATTCATTTGCACCTGGAAGAGTTTGAAGAACTAAGATTTTGCTCTAACTATTGGACGAAGATGGCTCCCATTCCATTGTTGCGCATCAAGGATATCATATCCAAACCTTTAGGTGGCCAACTAATGCAGGAGCACCGGTATGTACCCAAAAATGAACTCTTGAAAGTTATTTTTGCATGTAGTTTTTGGCCTCGAAAACTTAATAATCATATGCGGTCTTTCAAGATCCACGCATATGTCATTGTATGCACTGCATTTTCCTGTGGAATGACGCATATGCTAAAACACACCTAGGGTAGGATAGGCATTTTAGGCATTAAACACATTTGTAAGAAAATGCTCCGGATATGTATGTATAAAAAGCATCTGCATTTATCATGAATGCATGTAGGTTAGTTAACCGCATGTACATTAGTGAAACACATATGTATCAGGTAGACAGGTTATAGGAAATACACTTCATTTTCTTTTCTGCATCACATTTGTAGTAGCTAGAAATTGTATTGATGATGTGCAATACATATGGAATATGCGACGCAAATGCTTGGTCTTGCAATGCATTTTTATGAATGCACCGCATCTGGTAAAGTGAGTCATATGTGGCTGGAAAAGTTTTGGAAACAAATATCTAAGGAATTTTTTTTGAAAATCTTAACATCATGGTTGAATTGCAGGTTATATTAGATCCTATTTACATGTGAGAGTCACGTTCGGACACCTTCGATCTGCGAGATCATCTGAGTAGTGTAGAGATATGGCTTTTGTGGAGACTTGGTCTTCTTCATTGTCTTTCGATGCCCACTATTCAGGGAAACAAAGGGATGCTCACCACGTTGTGCGAGCGATGGCACTCCGAGACATCATCATTTCATATGCCGACTGGGGAGGTGACTATCACATTGGAGGATATGTACATGATACTTAGAATTCCGATCAAAGGAGAGCAAGTGATGTACGATACCCAGCATGGATTGAGTTAGCTAGCTAGATTTTATTAGGTTGACGATATTAGGAGGCTCGACATTGAGCATTATGAGATTAGATGGTCGGTGTTGGTAGACAGATACAAGAGGATTGACTATATACTATGTACACTGATAGGTGGGATAATATTACCAGATCAACGGCGTCATGGTTTTCGTGTTGGATGGGGAGAGATGTTGGTGGGTATGTTAGAGAGAGAGACCATGTATGCCTAGGGTCTGTGTCTATTAGGGATGTTGTATTTCCATTTACATGATATTGCATATAGAGACACACATTTTAAGAGCTGTGGGACCACTCTTTTGATGGTTTGGGCATGGGAGAGGATAGTTGTTTTCGTCCTCCGATTACTATAAAGCGACAGGCTAGATCTTCATATATTTTCTAGTACACAGGAAACATCATTCAGAGCCATGTGGAGATACTGGATATTGGATACATGCACTCGATATCTTAGATCAATTCACTTGGAGACCATACATGGACTGTGAGTAGTGGTCTAATGAGGATATACCTTTGCCGTATTACAGACAGACACAATACTTGATTGGGAGGACTGTTTCGAGTGTGCACATCATAGAGAGACACTTGCCAGAGCGAGTTTTGAGACAGTTCAGAGAGGTTCAGGATGAGCCTCGAGGTAGAGTAGATTTCTCGTTCTTCTAGAGAGGTTCCATATTGGGGGCCCATTATTCCAGTAGCTACTCAGAGGCAAAGATATAGGCTTTACAACCATTACAGTGGGGATGGAGAGATGGAGTAGCAGATCTAGGGACTACAACTACATATGATGCATGGTGGGCGGAGCATCGTCTGATTCCTTACAAAGATCCAGATCAGCCAACACCAGTTGAGAGACGAGGCATAGGGCCAAGAGGAGGACAGAGAGGTAGAGCTGGTAGAGTTGGAGGGAGGGGTGGTTGGGATGATGGCAAAGGAAGGGGTGGTGGAAGAGGCGATAGACGAGGATGAAGAGGGTAGAGAGGGGGCCAGGTGGGTGGAATTTCACCTATCCGAGAGGCAGTGGTCGAGGATGTACTGATGTTGGACATCGGAGGTGGAGCTGATATATAGGTCAGAGATGAGCATGCTACTAAGGAGGCAGTTGTAGAGGAGTTAGCCGATGTGGATATTGGGGAGAGGATGTCACAGAGGATGAGGATACTGATATGGATATAGATCCTCTAGGTATTCTATCAAGGTATGGGGAGGATGATGTTGAGGAGGAGGCACATATGGAGGAGTAGGAGAGAGAGCTCAAAGATCAGATTGTGGAGGGGAGATAAGAGGATGATTCCCCTAGGGATGGTGAGAGGGAGGCCATGGAGGAGAGACTGAGATTGATGACAAAAAATCTTGATGACATGCGGATAGAGAGAGATAATGCTCATGCAAAGAGAGACAATGCCCATGCAGAGAGAGACAGTGCACTTATGGAGAGGGATCAGGCCATAGCCCGATGACAGGAGATAGAGCAATAGTTTACAGAGGTTAGACGCTTTTGCAATGGTACTTCATCTGTTGGTTTTTGTCGTGAGCTAGTTAGATCAATTGAGAGAGTGTCATATTATAGGGATTTATATGAGTCAGTGATACCAATAGAGAGACAAGCTCCTAGCTTTTCAGAGGTTTGTAGCCAGAGATCACAACAAAGGAGTCATACCAGGACACAAAGTATAGAGGTTGTGGTAGGACCACCGAGGACAGGTCCATATGGCATGCCTTCCACCTCACATAGAGTACTTTTGAGGTAGTTTTGGCCACCTTCACCATGTGACAATAGTGGGAGTGGGACACATTGATATGTTTTATATGTAGACATTGTCTTTTGATCAGAGAGCCTACGAGCTTGTTTTTATTTATGGATACATTCTAACACTGTACAGTGACACGTTATTTTGAGCGATATATATATGATTTTGGTGGCTTCTATATGATATGCAATTCTATTTTATGGTGATGCATTGCTTCTATATGATTATGTTTCCTAGATGATGTATGCATATGTGTTATAAATGAATGTTTCTACACGATGCATTTATGCAGTCTATGACATTATGATAATTCTATATGATGATGGATGTAATTCCCTATATGATGTTATTTATATGTGATGGTGAAATCCATGTAATTTTCCATTATGTACCTTATGATGATGAAATGCCTTTTATGCAATGATATCATAAATATGTTCCTATATGTTTGAAATGAAATATAACTATATGAAATGTTTATAGAATGTATGCATATGTAGATTATCTAATGTTTTTGTTGTGTCACAAGACTTTATCATCATGTCGAAGAAGATAAATTTTAGCATGAATGAATACAGAATGTTAGTAAGAAATAATGAAGGTTGATTGATTGAAAAACATATGATCTTCGACATTTGGCCAAATATGCTATGCTTGCTCGTTATCATCATTGGGCAGGACATGACACAAATGGATAGTACGCACTATGATATGAGATAGAACATAGTGTACAAAGTCATCCATCTGTTAAAAATAGACAGTTGTAGACAAGGAGTGTCTTAACTCATACTAAGGACAAGATTGCCCCAATCATTTTGTCTTGACAAACCACAAACAACAAACAACTAAAAGATGGGTCATGAGACGTCATTGCTCCTCTAAATCCTTGATAGGACATCCTTGAAGAAACTAGTTACATGAATCAAAAACCAAAGTTTGAAAAGACAGTTGACAGACAACAACCAAAGAAAAAGGGTCTTGAGAAATCCTTGAGAAAGCTAGTAACTGGACTGAATTCATAAATCGATAGAAAGATTAGACAAAATAAGATATAAAGTCATAAAGCCAAATAAAATTATTTGCCAAAACTTGATCTTGTGGGATTGTTTGATTGTTTGATGTTTGACATAGCGTAATGCGAGGGATGACACATACCACAATAAGACATTGAGTCTGGTTTCGACTTGGTGACTATCTGTATAAGGCATGACAAAGCCTGGTTTTAGAAAGACACATGTTGTATAAGACATTGGAGCCTGATGACATTGATGCAACAATCTACATGAGGCTATGAAAATTTAATGATGCCTATTGACAAGAAAGACATATCTTTCTAAGACATAGGTTGATCACTTTGACAATTTGTTTGATATTGACTTGATGATAGTTTTGAGATGTTGCCTTGTTGATACATGACTTGTTTTGATTCCTTGACTGATGAGAAGTGTGTGTGTGTATATTGATAGTGTATGAATTGACATGATACCCTAAAGTACTGACCTAATGTGGCCTCAGGGGCTCATCGATTGATTAGCCTTGCCTATGTTGTACACGCAGAGACCTCGTAGTTCGACCAAATTTAACTGACATAACTAACTAAAGATATGTACTTAAGCTGATGATATGGAATGTGTGTGATAGTGAATGCGATAAACCCTATTGGACTGACCTAGTGCGGTCTCAGGAGCTCATCAATTGATTAGCCTTGCCTACGTTGTACATGCAGAGACCTCATAGTTCGACATGACCAATGACTTTGAATGTACAAAGAGTCATGATTTTAATGTGTGTGATACATGAGAAACCTACAAAGACAAACCTAATGCCTCGAGGGCACATCGACTGATGGCCTTGCCTACATCCACTCGTAGAGGCAATGTAGTTCGACTATGTCTATGATTGACTTAACATGACTGACTTGACTCTATTTTTGGGATTTTCTGACCTGTTTTGATATTATTTTTTTGTATTTTTGAAGTTTTCTATTGTTTTTTGGATTTTTTGAGGACATTTTCGATGGTGTAATGCTATATACAAGGTGTCATGGCACAAAATAAGGATTTTCCCCCAGTCAGGAATAAGACATGTGAGATGGAGTGGAGAATGTGACGAAATGGACGTTAGATGTCAATCGTTCCAAGAAACGAATAGGACAACCATTTATTATGAGTGATGGTGAAAAAGTCTGATTGGAATGATGGTAGGCGAAAGAGTGAGTTTGACTACACATGGCGCCTTTTTTCTAGGTTTTCACCATGGTACTTATCCATAGCGCCACTGAAGCGGTTCTCACTATTGGACGAATTATTTCTCTTTACTTTTTTGTTGATTTTTCAATTTTTTTGGTGTTACAAAGATGCCTGTTTGCTAGGTTTTCATCAAGGTGACCATTTTTTTTTTTTTTTTTTTTTTTGTATTTTCTAGATTAAGACACAAATTCTCAGAAGCTACGGATATAACCTTTTTAGATGCAGGCTGTTGATTGGTGAAAAAAGTGGCTCTCCTTCAGGAGTAGAGAGTTGGTACGCTCATGATCCAAAAGCTTCTGTGACAATATAAGGCCCTAACTAGTTAGGTTCGAACTTACCTTGATTTTATCGTTTAGCTTGATTCTTGGGATTCTCCATTGAAACCAAGTCACCAATGTCAAAGTGTCTATTGAGAACTTTCCTATTATAGCTTTGACAAAGATGATTTTGATATGCTTGCAAATGGTCTAATGCTTTCTGTCTTCGTTCATCCAGTAATTCTAGCTCTTGTAATCTAGATACACGTTATTCTTCATCGTTAATGTAAACTTTCAAGGATACCCTCAGGGAAGGAATTTCAACCTCAATAGGTAAGATAACTTTGGATCCAAATACGAGGGAGTAAGGAATGGCGCCAGTGGGAGTACAGATGCTTGTGTGGTAAGCCCATAAGGCAAGATTTAGCTGTAGGTGCTAGTCATGACCAACATCATTAACAGTCTTTTTGAGGATTCTAACAATGGTTTTATTAGATGTCTTGGCTTGGCCATTACTTTGTGGGTAATACGGGGTGGAAAAATGATGTTTTATATGGAACTCTTCACATAGATGACGCACTTGTTGGTTTTTGAATGGGCGTCCATTGTCTATTATAATGGATTGGGGTACACCATACCAACATATGATATAGTTTAGGATAAACTTGGATATTTGCGTGTCGGTGATGTAAGTCATGGGAATGGCTTCAATCCATTTGGTGAAGTATTCGGTGGCAGTTATGATGAATTTATGGTCGTTGGATGATGGAGGGTGTATCTTACCTATGAGGTCAAGTCCCCATTGGGAAAAAGGCCATGGTGATGTAATTGGACGAAGCTCCTATGTTGGTGCTCTTATAAAAACTTCATGTATCTGACACTATCTACATTTCTTTACAAAGATATATGAGTCTTTTTCCATTGTATGCCAATAATAACCTAATCTCATAATCTTATGGGATAAAGTAAGACAACTTGAATGGGATCTGCATAGACCCTCATGAACCGCTCACAAAGTTGTTTGTGCTTCCTCAACATCAAGACATCTCATTAGGGCATTATCTATGGTACATCTATATAGGGTTTCTCCGATGATGGTGTACTTAGCTGACTTACGGGTGAAGGTTCGACATTGGTTATTTGACAGGTCTAGAGGTAAAGTTTGGTCAATTAGATATTTGAATATGTCTTTATACCAAGGGGAAGTAGGACCAAAAATTGTACACACCATTGCAGAATCGAGGACATCATAGGCAGGAACCAACAACTGTTCAACCAGAAACTCAAACTTAGGCACGTTACTCAGAATATCCAATAAGCAACCCACGGTTGCCATAGCATGTGCAGCCTTGTTCTGAATACATGGTATTTTTTGAAAGGTAATCTCATCAAAGTACTGCTTGAAACTATCAGCCATGCTCTTGTAGGGGGAAATTTTCTCATCCTTAGTCTCATAATCATCATTTACTTGCGGGACTACAAGCTGAGAATCGCCAAAAACATGTAGACTTTTAATCTTCCACTGGGCTGCCATTTTTAATCCTGTCACTAAGGATTCATACTCTGCTATGTTGTTGGTACAAGGGAAAGAAATCCTGAATGATTTAGGAATGGTATCACCTTGAGGTGTAACAAATAGGATACCTACTCCTGAACCTCAATTTCTATGTGACTCATCAAAGTATAATTTCTATTCGGTTCTAGTGTCAATGTTGAAGATAAATTCATCAGGAAAATCCACCACTAAAGGATGGTTTGCCTTCATCGGTGCATCTGCTAACTGATCTGCAATCACCTATCCTTTTATAGCCTTCCTCTCTACATATTGTATGTCATACTCGCTAAGTATCATAACCCATTTAGCCAATCGACCTGTTAATGCTACCTTTCTTAGGAGATATTTGAGTGGATCAATCTTTGCGACCAACATTGTTTGGTGATTGAGCATATAGTGCCAAAGTTTTTGGGTAGCAAAGACTACTGCAAGATAGGAATGTTCTATATTGTTGTAATTTAATTCATATCCCACCAAGGTACGACTAATGTAATAGACTGCTCTTTCATGACCTTGATCATCATTTTGTGCGAGAAGAGCTCTTAATGTTGATTAGGTTGCTGAAATGTATAGCATCAATAGTTTTCCATCTATAGGTGGCATTAAGACAGGTGGAGTGATCAAATAGTCCTTGATTTTTTGGAAAGCTTCCTGACATTTAGGCGTCCACACAAATGGTACTCCTTTCTTGAGTAAATGTTGAAATGTGTGTATTTTGTTTGCCACTTGTACAATGAAATTCCTGATGGATTGTAATGTTCCCTATAGGGTTCTTAGTTGACCAATGTTGATTGGAGGAGGAATTTCTATGATAGCTCTTACCTTCTTTGGATCTACTTCAATGCCTCTTCTAGAAATGATATACCCTAGAATTTTCCCCGATTTTACTCCAAAGACACACTTCTTTGGATTCAACCTGATGTTGTAATTCTCTAGCCTCTGGAATATATTTTCTAGAACCTTCAAATGATCTGCCCTTGTTTCTGATTTAGCTATAATTTCATCTACATAATATTCCATGAGAGTATTTATAAATTCATGGAAAATCATAGTCATTTCTCGTTGATAGGGAGCTCTTGTGTTCTTAAGGCCAAAAGGCATAACATTATAATGGTATATGCCCCATGGACATGTGAAAGCTATCTTGTGTTGGTCTTCAACTGCAATTTTGATTTGGTTATATCCAAAGAAACCATCCATGAGGGATAGCATCTCGTATCCTGCTGTAAGATCTACTATCATGTCTATGTTCGGCAAAGGGAAGTCATCCTTAGGACATGCCTTTTTGATGTCTCTAAATTCTGTGCAAATGTCGATTCCCCTAGTTGGTTTAGTCACTGGTACAAGATTTGAAATCCAGTCGGCATAGTCTATAGTTCTTATAAATCCAACTTCCAAGAGTTTCTTAAGTTTTTCTTTGACTAGTAGAGCAATCTGTGGATACATTTTCCTTAACTTCTATTTGACTGGCTTAATACCTGGCTATAATGGTAGATGGTGCAAAATTAGGTCTAGATCCAGCCTAGGCATATCAATGTATGACCATGCAAAGTTTATCTATCTCTTTGCGAAGAATTCCTTAAACTCAGGTTGTTCTAACTCTGTCAATGATGCTGCAAAGTATATATGCCGAGGGTTTTCTTCTGTATTTATGTTGACCTCAATAGACTCTTCTACTAGAATTGGTGAATTTTCCTATTCAACGGGGAGAATATTTAAACCTCTATCCTTGGGTGCCTTAGAGAGGTTTTTTCCCTCAAATACGTCCTTTATTTTGACTACTTCTTCATCCAAAGGCACCTTTCGGTTTTCACCTAGGGACTCATCATTTTTCTCATTTTCATCTTTTTTATTTTTATTTTCATTTTTGTGACTAGAGGTGTAAATAGACTCCCCAAAATATGCTTTGTCATCCAAGTCTATGGTAAAACCAACTTTATGATCCCCTCTTGGTATGCCTTCTCGAAGTCCATTGAACTCAGGTATTGCTTCGTCATTCTCGAATGTGTCTATGATGGGTGTACCTTGTTGATTCCAGTCGATAAGTTCAGGATATATGAGAGGCATGTCATCATCAGAGTTATTAAAGGTGGAAGCTGACAAGGTGAATATAGAATGGTTGACATGATCACAAAATTTTTGGACTAACTCCTTCTTGTTATTTTTCCTATGCGTAGGTAAACTCTATTGTGGGACTATTGTAAGGGCTGAGTCATTAGAAGATGGTGTGTCAGGTGCCCATGATGCGTGATCAAGGGTTTCCCAATAATAGTGCTTATGCCATTCTTCTTTGGACAAGTGTTTCCTATGACGGGGACTAGATGGTTTTGGTATAGGTTTTATCTTTAGGTCCAATTCTTGAATTAGAGCATCTATGTTCATGGTACTAGTAGAGGAAAGGGAATCCCATTCACAATCGCTTGAGTCAAGAGATTCATCGTAAACTGGGGGAAGTGGTTCATGAGATATCTCAATGTTTGCACAAGCACTCACTTCCTCTTGAAATGGTGACGAAATACTAGGAAACCCAATTCTAAGCGGTTGAAACCCTAGCCCTAGGTATTTCGGTCGTGGTGAAATAGTGATCGGTTTCATCCTTCAATTTTGATGTAATCCCAACCCACTGTGCCTGTCATAGCCTTCATTTTGCATTATTTTAAAGCCTTTTCCATATTGGTCCTTAGCTATTTGAATAGATGGTGAGGGGTATTCATTGTCTTCCTGGTACAACCAGGAGGTAATATCATCTTGATCCACAATTTCTTCACTTAACTCTCCCCATTTGGTCAATGTCATTGTAGGGGGAACATGAAATGTGACTACGACTGTCTTCTATCTACCATGGGTAAGCCATATGCCATAGGTGGAACCAGTTGACTGACACAATATGATGCCTTTATGTAATATTCTCCACAACCCTTGTCTTGGATCTTGACCTTAGGAGTGGATGATGGTGGTTTGAATGAAATGAACTTAGTAAGATGTGATGGGTCAATGTATAGGGATAAAGTGGATGATGAAGCTTCTTGGTTAATGGGTACCTGTCATTGTGGAATTTCCCTTAGGCTTGTACAATATTGAAAAGGATTTGGATCACCATAAATCGTGATCTTGGTACCATTATACGATAATTTAAGACATTGGTTATATGTTGAAGGTACGACTTTCATTGTGTGTATCTAAGGTTTACCTGACAACAGGTTATACAGAAGGGTGAGATCCAAGACTTGGAAGCTGGTGTTCATAATTGCTAGGCCAATTCTGATAGGGAGTGTGATAACTCCTTTGGATGATCTTTCCTCATCATTGGAAGCCTTGATGACTATACTTTTAGAGGTGTCTACGCATTCTTCTGAGAATCCTAATTCCTTAACCAATTTTAGGGTACACAAGTTCAAACGTGCTCCTCCATCTACCGAGACTTGTCTGACTTTGGTTTGATGGACTAGGACTTCAAGATGTAATGGGTCATTATGATCAGACTTTTCAGTTGAGTAATCTTGTTGGGAAAATGTGGCATGATGCGAGTTGGTTAAATATCCTACCATTTCTTTGAAATGATTGACATCTAAGTCTATAGGAATAGTCGTATTCTATAAAGCTTTGTCAAGAATAACTCGATGCTCAGGTGATAATGTTAATATTTCCAAAATAGAGATCTATGCAGGGGTTTTACTCAATTGATCAAGGAGGTTGTACTTAAACTTGGAAGTCTACGTAGGTGGCTCAGAAGAAGGACCTGGAATAGTTATCTTAGTTCTGCGTGTGTTTACAACACATTCCAGATGATTCTTAATGACGATGGTATTGAAGTTTTCATTTGCAGCTCGGAGGTGATTTATGATCGTTCCTTTACCATAGTCATACTTGGTATTGGTATAATTGGCTGATGGATTATTCTTGGTTCTTGAACTGGAGGCCTTTCCTTTTGTGTGGTCATGTAATAGGTCTATGAAGACCTTATGATCATTGTTCTTGGTATTTTTCTCCCCATTGACCTCTATGGTTTCATTTTCAAAAAATTCTTGGATAATATTCTTCAGTTGTCGACATTTTTGTAGGTTGTGTCCTTTTGTTCGATGATAGTCACAACAGGCATTGTCGTCCCACCATGAAGGTTTAAATTTTTGAGGATCATACTCTCTTGGTTCCAAAGGTTTAATGATATTATGTTTAATCAACTCTTTGAAAACTGTCTCGATTGGTTGCCCTAGAGGGGTAAATTCATGTGCAGGAAATCGCCTTTGTGGTTGTTGTTGTTGTGAATTTTGGACATAATTGGTTGTTTGATCTGGACTATTCGTCATGTCCTGATTGGGGTTATAACCTCTAAGTGTGATAACTAGTCTTGTATGTATGGTTTTAGCATCAACAATGCCATCATTTGTAACATTTTTGTTTCTAGACCAGAATTTGTTTCTATCGTTTGGTACACTTTGATGTTGAACAATTGGGTTTCTGCCTAATACTTTTATTTCTCCTTTGTCGATAAGGCCTTTTTCAAGGATTATGCCCTTTTGTACCAAGTCTAGGAATGAAGTACAATAATGTACCTGTAAGTCACCTCTGAATTTTGGATTGATGTTTTCAAGGAATATCGTGACCTTTTGTTGTTCTGGTATTTCAACTGGACACCTGCTAGCTAGACTTCTCCATCTCTGGAAGAAAGTGGTGAAATTTTCATCATCTTCTTGTGTCGTGTGGCACAAGGTTTCTATTGTTACTTAATTTTCTATGTTAAAGGCAAAGTGTTTGAAAAAATTCTCAGCTAATTCACCCCAGGATCGTATACCATATGGTAATCTAGAAAACCATTCTAGTGCTATCTCGATAAGGGTTCACGAAAATAGTCTCATCAAGTATGTGGGGTCATATGATATGTGCATGCATGCTGTTGAGAATTCTCTAATGTGTTCCAAAGGATTATTCCTCCCATTATACTTAGGCAAATTTTGTATAATGTATCCATGGGGGAAAGGTGTCATATAAAGCACTTTGTCGAATGGACATGGACATAGATCTTGCACTAAGATAGTTCATTTGCCTGACATAGACATGTTGTCCATCTATTTTCGAAGCATTTGCATTTGGTTTTGGAGAACATCTACTTGTGTTAAGGACATGTTGTTCGCATTGTTTGGATCAATGTAGGTGTTCTGAAATGCCATGTTCTGTGACAGGTTATGATTTGGCAAGGGAATATATCCCGTTAGAATGTTCTGATTCAGATTAGGGATATTTCTTTCCTGAATGTTCTTATTTGGATTGGGAATATATCTTGTTTGAATATTTTGATTTGGTATAGGAATATTTCCTGTCTGAATGGTTTGATTTGGTATAGGGATATTTCCTGTCTGAATGGTTTGATTTGGTATAGGAATATTTCCTGTCTGATTTGGTATAGGAATATTCATGCCAACTTTGGATCTCTTACCAGTCGTGTTGGTGCCAAAGTGGTTTGATGAAGTTTCTCTCGCAGTAAATTCTAAACCTTGTGTTATGTTTAAAGGGGTTGTGTTTACAGTTGACTATGTTTGAGTTGGTATGCTGTTTGGTATTGCTGTGGTGATTTGGGGAATAGAAACAATTGATGTCACAATTTGTGTCGGTTGAATAGATAGTGTTTTCAAAGTATGAATGTCAAATCCTGGTGGTAGTGTGGTACCTTCTACTAGCAACTTTGCTAGATAGCGTTGGGGATGATTTTCCAAACACTCATCCATGAAGGATGCAAATTCAAGATCTTGTACGACAACGTCTATGTCTTCAATGTAAATTTGTCCATGTGTGTCTCTAGTGACATGTTTTTTCAAGCAAAGGTCAGTGTGGTCTTTCTTTCGCTAATGGTTGATTTGTGAAAGGATTGAAAATTCGTTGGGGTCCAATATTGATTTTTGTTTCTTTTGAGACCTTGTTTCGACCATGAAAAGTTTCTCAAAATGGGGTAATGCAGATTATGTCTAAAAATTGATATGTCCTATTTCTATGTTTTTGGATTTTCTGACAATAAAGGATGTTGCTAAAATGATTTCTATAAAGACGTTTACTAAGATGACGTATGGTAGGATGAACAATATGCAAAATTTCAAGTAGACTATGACGGTAAATGATTCTAAAATGGGTATAACCTACCTCCTATGGAATAAATGCATGCAAAGATTTGGTTTGACCAAAGAACCCGATTATAGGAGAAAGACAATTGACAAGATGAATTTCCAAAACTAGACTATTGAGCTGGAAAGATTCAGTAATAGGACCAAAGTGACTACGTTCAATGATTGTGACAAACTAGAACATGAATGTATCCAATGATGAGGAAAGTTATCTATTCTATGATATGCAATTTCCTTGGAAGTATCTATATGCATGCAACTTAGGATGACTATGACTAAGACATATATGACACCTAATGATGCAAGGTTTTTGAGCAAAGCTTTCCAGTTTCTGTCTAAGGTTGATCTTAAGAAATAGAAGCAAAAAATGTTAGTTATGTTTTTCGGACTCGGTTTGCAGTTTTTAAAGTTTTCGTTGACAGTCAAATGTGGTTCACCTATCAGATGTGGTTCTAATTTTGACAGATGTGGTTTATCATGCACATGCGGTGATTTGACTAAAAATAGATTTTGAATGTCGATTGGTGATTTTGACTTGTGACAGATTCGGTTTAGATTTTGACATATGCGACTCATAGTAACAGTTACAACTCAGAATAAAGACTCTGTGAACCTAACCTTGTTGACAAACACATGCGGTTTTTCTTTTGACATATGTGGCTTGAATATACACATGCGACTCAAATTATGATAGTTGCGGCTTGTAATATCTGAACTGTGTAAAAGTGGACTTTGTTGACAAACACATGCAATGTTTACCCTAACAATTAAGACTCTCTAGGACGAATGCGGTGTTTAAAATGACAGTTGTGACTTTTGTTGACAGTTGCATTTTTTTGAAGATTTTTTTCCAACTGACTCCATTTTGTTGATCAAGTGTTTTGATGAATATAGCAAAAACAAGCACATAAATCAATGTCTTTTCAGTTTGTGGTGATAGAACTATTAAAGAACAGAAAAAATTTATAACCTAGGCTTTGTGGACAATACTTGCTGAGTTCTTACATGGATAAATCCAGCTATGCATATTCAAGGCGGATGACTAGTAGCTTGACCCCACTGGCTCCCCTCCACAACACTCACTTATACGAGGCAACCAAGCTATTGTACCCATGAAAATCCCATGGCATACATCTCATCTCCACACATGAAATGTAAGATGACTTCACATATCAGAACGTGTTGCACCAACAAATGGGTAGGATTTTGGAAAAACTACAAAATGGTGTTTAGTAAGGGCATTTCATTCGTGGGGCACTATTTAGCTTGGCGAGAGACCATTTCTGCCCTTCTCATCGAAATAGTGAGTGTGATTTCTGGGGTTTCCCCAGAAATCCATTTTTATATACCAAGTGAAAGTCGCTTGGCTTTAGCGTGTTACCGGTCATAGTCATCTTAGGGCGAGTAATTTTTTCCACCAAGACAGGCCCAAATTCTAGAGTCAGTAATTGTTTCTCTTACACCTAGGATCACATGACTGCGCAAGGGGAGAGGATACTTTGATATACTGAATCGTAAAGGGTGACATAAATGTGCTTTCACACCAAACAAAGCAAACAATGATTCTTTTTAATCCAAATGACAATGATTTATCTACCAAACAAAAAGATTTTAAAATAAAACAAAGTCATTAGGTCATGCATGCAAACTAATCAGTAGTTGGTTTTTGGTGTCTTCAGCTTTTGTCCTACATAAAATATTGGTTTTTGGTTTTAATTGGTCTTCTATGCTTCGTCTTGCGAAAACTAAGTTATTCCACCTTAACATAGTTGTAAACAAACATTAGCGAAAACCGAAATAACACAAAAAATGAAAAAATGAAAAACAAAAACACGAATGTATGGAAGTGAATAAAAAGTGAAAAATCGATTACCAGGAAGATGCGGATTTTGGAGCCACAGATGCGGTGTGATGTTGATAGATGGATGCGGTTCATGTTGACAGTTGGACGCGACGTGAATTGTTGATAGGAAGATGCGGTGCAAAGTGTCACAGATGTGGTGTAGTATAGCAGATGCATCACGAAATGTAGCAGATGCGGTTTGCGAAGACAGATGTGTCATTTATTTGAGTGGATGTGGTGTTCCGTACGATTCCTACAAAATAAAAAAATGGAAAAGCAGAAAGATGTTGCACAAATTTGAAGTGTGTTCACATCGGGTTCACCAAATGTAAGACGTAGATTTTCTGGGGATTAATGCTATTAGCTGCACAAATTAAAATGATTCATTCTAATCTAAAAAATAATCTAAATTAAAAAAAACAAAGAACGAAGCAAGTAAACATAAGTAAACTAAACAAATCAATTGGAAAGCTGTCAACAAATATGTGTGCACCCCTTCGAATTATCTTGATTTTCCTTCTCCATTTTGTTGTATCAGTATTATTACCCTCAGATTTTTTGTATTGATGCAAGCATAACCTTGTTGAATGTCTAAGAAAAATATCGAAGATAAGAATCTTCTCAAAAGTGTATGATTTTGGGAGGAAGAATAATGATAATGACAGGCCATTTTTAATAGATTTTGGGTTTTCGAACGATCAGCTCAAATTCAAAGAGAGATCGACGGATGAGATTGATGAATGTCATGCGATGTGAGTTCTATGTCAGTCAGAATATGAGTCAAGAAAGACTGCAAGATAAAGATTAAGTTAGAATGATAACTTAATCTTGTGTCAAGACCGTTCAAAAATAAAAAGAACAAGAGTATGAGATTAAATAAATAATTTAATCTTTAGTTAAGAGTCTTCAAAAATAGAAGAAATAAACTTTCAATATCAAAGACAAAGTTAGAACTCAAAGATGAAGAATTCAAATGTATACATGAATTAATTAATTAATTAAAGATATTTAATTAATAAACACATTCATGCACATGAGTTAGAACTAGTTAACTGACTAGTTGTGATAGAGAGTCCTCTCGCAGAGACAGTCAGATACTGAACCTGGAGATAACTAGCGCATTTAAAAATAGATCTTGAATTAGAAGGTGAGTGAATGACTTAGATACCTGAATGATAGAAGAATATGACATAAATAATTAATAAATGAATTAAATGTTAATTTAATTCAACATTAAAAATAAGAGATTTAATTAATTAAATAAAGTAATTTATTTAATTTGACTGTTGAAAAGGTGGAATTGAATAATTAAATAATAAATATTTAATTATAGATAAAGGGGGTTAAATGAATAATTAAATAATAAATATTTAATTATACTTGAAATATGACAAAGGGGGTAATTAAATAAAAAACTATTTAATTAACAAGGAAGAATTAATTAGTTAGCGATACAATCAAATAATTATGATTTATTTAATTAATCAAGTTGAATAAATGAATTAGTGAATTAATTAAAAAGGGGTATTTAATTAATAGAGGAAATATGTGTTAGAAAGGTAATTAAATAATTAACATTATTTAATCAATGACCATGGATAATAGAAAATTATGTCGAAAGTGGTGTTCACATGCCTAGACCAATTTTCAGTGTCTACAATTATCATAGGAATAAAATGGTTGTTGAAAGGAGAATAAAAGAGTTACATGTCTTTGAAGACTCTCAGCTAGTAATCAGATAGGTGAATGATGAGTACCAGACAAAATATGACAAATTGCTACCATATAAAATAATAGTGGACAGCTTCAAGGAATAATTCATCAAAACAACCTTTGAGAAAGTTCCTCAGATCAATAATAGAGTTTTCAATGCAATAGAAACAATAGGCTCACTACTTGATATTCCAAAAAATGTGCCTAAGTATGAGTTCCTTGTGGAACAACTACTCATGCTTGCATTCGACATCGGGAAATAAAAAATGGTATGTGTTTTTGTTGGTCCTAACTCCCCATGGTACCAAGATACTTTTGACTATATCCAACATGATATCATACCACTTACCTAACAACCACTCAAAAGAAAACCTTCACCCGTAGAGCTTCTTGCTTTATGATCCTAGGAGAAACCCTACAACGTCATAGTCTAGATAGTATGTTACTCTGATGTCTTAATGTAGAAGAAGCACAAACAACCTTACAAGATTTCCATGAAGGTATTTGTGGATACCACTATAGTGGACCTAAGCTAGTCTAGAAACTACTCAAAATAGGGTACTATTGGCCCTCCATGGAACAAGATTGCATTTAACATTCAAGAAAGTGCCAAAAAATTTCAACAACATAGTGATCTGGTTCATGCACCATCACAAGAGTTGAGACCCATCACGACACCATATCATTTTTTTCAATGGGGATTAGACCTAGTAGGTAAGATATCACGTACTTCATCCAACACACACAAATTCATTATCATAGCAACAAAGTATTTCACTAAATGGATAGAGGCGATTCCATTGACCTATATCACTGACAAATAGATATCAAAATTCATTTTTAATTATCTCATTTGTAGATATGGAGTTCCACAGACAATCATAATGGACAATGGCACCCCATTCAAGAATCAAGATGTCTAGGAACTCTATTCCAAATTCTCTATCCAACACAAATTTTCCACACCCTGCTATCCTCAAGGAAATGGTCAGGTTGAGGAATCTAATAATACAATCCTAAAAATACTACAAATGACTATCAATGATGTTGGCCATGATTGGCATTTTCAGCTAAACCTAGCCTTATGGGCCTATTAGACCAACATTTGCACACCTACTAGTGCCACACCATTTTCCTTGGTCTATAGATCAGAGGATGTCTTGCCTATCGAGGTTGAAATCCCCTCATTGTGAGTCTCATTAAAAGGCATGGTCAACAATTAAGAATACATGGTATCCAAACCAAATGAATTAGAGCTCCTAGATGAAAGGAGTTTGAACACATTAAACCATCTATAGGCTTATCAAAATCATCTCAAATGAATCTATGACAAGAGAATCAAAGACAAGAAATTTCAAATTGGTGACTTGGTCCTCAAGGAGAATCAAAAGATACAATTGAATAAAGACGACAATGGAAAATTTGAACCCAACTGGTTAGGCTCATTCATCATCATAGTAAGCTACAGTTTTGGGGCATATTAGTTGGATACCTCTATAGGAGAACCTCTGGTTGAGTTGCTAAACAAAAACCACCTCAAGAAGTTCTACACATGAAGCACATCATAATACCCCAAGAAAAAGGGTAAAAATCCAAAATACATAAAAAAGATAAAAAAAAATACAAAAAAAATCAAAAAGCAAGAAAAACAATAAAGAGAAATAAAATGTTCTTTAAGTGAAAATGACTTTGTGGCGCTCCTAGAATAGGTACCAC
Organism: Sequoiadendron giganteum; assembly: GCA_007115665.2. Lineage (NCBI taxonomy): Eukaryota > Viridiplantae > Streptophyta > Pinopsida > Cupressales > Cupressaceae > Sequoiadendron > Sequoiadendron giganteum. Next base: position 418,591,655 of record CM021108.1, read on the forward strand.
AGTGAAAAGCCACTAAAAAGGTGTTATGTTTGAATAAAAATTGCATCAAATTATCTATCAATACTTTTCACGGCATCCACCCATCCATTTCATAAAACATGTATCCAACCATGGCTTGTCACTGATTAAGGAAAGTCATTATATTGGAGGCAGCTTCCCAAAGTTGGTCATGGATTAGATCTTGCAACATCCAATCATGGTCATTAAAATAGAAAAAATTCAAAAATATCAGAAAAACAACAAACAAAAAACATCGTTGGATTATTCCTTCACTCAAATTGTTTAAGATATCAAAATTTGCTTGGACCTCACAGCTAGTTTAAGTAGATTTCCCACAACATATCCTCTAGACACATAAGTGGAATATTAATTCAAATCACCAATTTTGTTGATTCAAAAGGTCAAACTACATGGTCTGTATGTGTAAAACACAGGCAAGGCTTATTATCCCCCAAGACCCTAGGCCAATCCCCTTAGGTTTCTGACATGCTTTATTTCAAATTATTCAAAAAAATCCAAAATCCAAAAAACATTCACAAAACAAAAAAGGTCAAGAACACTCAAACCAAGCAAACTACGAGCCTTTGTGTCTACAGTGTAGGAAAGGATTCTCTTTGATGAGCCCCCGAGGCTCTAGGTTAGTCCCCTAAAAACAAAAAAAATAACATCATAAAAACTTAGAAAAATAAAAAATAAGACCCATACCATCATCAAAAACTGCAATAAAACATCACCTAGAATAAATGATCATCCTCATACGTTGACAAAAAAAAGAAAGAAAAAGAAGCAAACATCAAAAGCTAGAACCTTAATGTAAAAAATCGCACAAATTTGATCGCAAAATAGACGAAAACAAAGCCAAGTATCAACTACCTATCTTTTTGGCAATTCACCAACAACATCCTAAGATATGCCTTAATAGATCCATTCCTACGATAGACATGATCAACAATAGATAATAGTCTTGATACCCCAAATAGATATGGCAAGTGATATTTCAACTTTTTTTTATCTTTTTGAAGTCTTATTTTTATGATTTATCTTATTGACTCATTCCTAGGATCTCTCGAGGATTTCCATAAGGATTTAGAGAAGAAGGAATGGGGGAAATTGAGCATCATTTCAATTTGTTGTTTGTAAGATATTTTTGTAATACTACCATGGAAAATAATTTATTTATTGAGTATATGAAAGTTGTGTTGAAATAATTCATGAAGCAGTTGCATGTTAGGTGTTCTATACCTCTCTATGTAACTGGTCAAAAAAAATTTTAACACAACCCAACTATATAATTTAAAAAAAAATTCGTATGTCTGGTATGAGAAAAAATACTCATTATTTGTAGAGTCAGTCCACACAATAGATAAAAAGCCACCTTGGTGCATCATATATATTTTCTACATCAAACAAGATTGTTCAAACTATGAAGTCTCTAAAGAAAGAAAAAGAATCTCATCAACTACTAAAAACATCATATTTCTATCCATTTTCAATATTTCTTCTAATTAACATCATATTTCTATGCATCATCAATATTTATTCTAATTAACATCATTTCTCTATCCATCATCGATATTTTGTTCTAACTAACATCCATCCTGCATAGAAACATCATAAGTACCAAATCTATACTACATCCATAAATGTCATCAATACACAACATGATGATAATAAACCAATAAAAACATCATGTATCATGCATGATTCATTTATTCATCATATATAAACACCAAATAAATAACAACATATGAGACAAAGTATGATTCACCATTCACATCAAATTCATACATCATAAAAGCACAAAAACATATATAAACATACATCATCATATATCATCATCACATAAGAATAAAATGAGGCTGAATCAAAGAAGGTATATCTCATATATATATCAACATCAAAAAGAGTGAAGTTCATAAAGTACATCATCCACAATGAAACAAGTGTGATCATATTACACAAAATCATAAAATATATACGAGGTCTCTACTCAACTAATGAATATATATAAAAAAGATATATCTACAATATGCCTCTGAGTAATAAACATCATAAAGATCAAGTACAAAAAATTAAGATCCCGATAGGAAGGACAGAACCCTATAGACCACCAAAAGGATTTGGCTCTCATAGATTGATCACCTACCCCTTTACCACCACCACCCTTGCCATCTCTCACAATACTAGGCTCTCCAAACCGTGCACACTGAGAAATCCTAGGAATAGTAGCATCATATAAGGTTTGATAATAGGTGGACATCTATAGAAATCGATATCGCTCGGCTCACATACTATCACGCTCTGCCCAAAGAGTATCTCTCTCTATCATAAGAAATTGTACTTGAGCCTCTATAGCATGTCATTGATTGCTCTTGCTATCTTTCTTAGCCCTCAAAATGTCTACCTAAGCCTCCACAGCCTGTCACTGCACTATCTTTGCATCTCTAGTAGCACTCATCTAATCTAACAGTATATCTCCATCCCTAGCTAGTGGAGGAGGACTTAGAACCTATATATGACCTTGTTCTTGAGGCATACACTTATCCTGACCACCTTATACCCCATCACGTCGGGCCCGATCCAACTGCTATGTGAGAAAATCAACATGTTGTATCTCCCTATGAAGACTTGCAGTACCTGCTATGCCCAAAGAAGGATCAACCCCAGGATCGGTGAACCTCAATGGCCTGCATTGTGTCCACCACTCATCATAATCAAGAGTAGTACCTGGATCTTCTAAAACAACCGGCCAACCCCAACCAACTAGGGAAAGTGCTCTAAAATTAGCAACAACAATATCTATATCCACCTAGAGACCCCATACATAGACCTCTTGAGTGGTCCAACCAATTCATGCCTCATAAGCATCAAGAACCTACCCCAATCTCTCTCCAAACTGATGAAAAACTCAGTCCAATAAGTAACACTCTATCACAAAATAAGAACAACCAATAAACCAATGGGTTTGTCAGCAGTAAGCAAGATGATTTGAATCCTTTGGCCAAGCCTCACAACCCATATAAGGTCTCCACACAAAACTTGACGTCTCATCAAAAACATGATGCCAATAAGAAAGATCATTGGTCAAGGTTTAGTGCATGAAATCCCCATAATGATAAGAGTATGGATCATAAGGGGAATGATCTTGTATCCCATCTGGTCAAGCAATTGTAATATGCTCCCATGCCCAAACATGCCAAATTGAAACACCTACGGAAATACATTTCCCGCCTCGATACACAACCTTGCACATATCTCTGTAAAGATGAGTAAAAATACACACACCCTAGGCATACCTCATCCATTTCTCAAGCATACTCTCAATAAATTCACCCCAACCCATAGGAAATTTTTGGTCTCTCCTATAAGTAACAAAGAGTCCTGAAATCATATCACACAGGACAAGTAAAATAAGATCTACACTAATAGAAAATCCAAATAGATCAATCTCTGATTGATGCACCTCCAAGTGTAAAAAACCTAGCACACACTGCATGGAATGGGTACCACATCAAACATGATAAGTAACAAGCTCACCATGAATGGGAAGGAAAAGTATCCTCCACACATCCTCAAGGGTAATAGTCACCTCTCTTGTAGGAAAATGAAACAAGGAAGTCTTGAAATGCCACCTCTCCATGAGTACAATTATCATAGTTGTGTGAGTCTTGATAGGAGGCATGTAAAAAATGTAATGTAGTCCAATGACATCAAGAAACTATTGCTCCAACAGACCAAAATGGGCATTTGGATCAAACAATTGTCGAGGACGTCTTGCCCTCAGTTGTAGTGGTTTGAGACTCACCTACAATCATTATAAACGAAGATGTTAGGGTTTCAATATAAACATGTAAGCAACACAAAATGGCACAAAGCACAATGAAAAATGGCATTTAGAATGAAAAATAAGCACATGCCAGGGTTTAGAGAAAATGCTAAAAGAAAATGTGGGAGGAAAAGTCAGATGCAAGCATTTTGAGCAAATAATAAAAAGAACAACAAGAAAAAGCGAGATTTTCAAGCAAGGGCAAGGTTTTAGGTCAAGAGCGAGGAAACAAGGGAAAATTTTTAGGTCAAGGGCAAGGAAACAAGGGTAAAGTTTTCAGTCAAGGGAAATGTTCTTGGTCAAGGGCGAGGTTCTTGGTCAAGTACGATGTTTTAAGTCAAGTGCATGAATGGAAAGTGAAGTTTTAGGTCAACAACGAGGTTTTAGGTCAAGGGCGAGGGTTAAAAGGTCAAGTGTGAGGTTCTAACCTAGAAAATACATGTAAAACAATGCAGATGCTCAGGAATCACCATAACCTTTCTATTGACTTGAAGAACCTTTTACACATATAACAAGAATGTAAAAAATGAAAACACGAAGTAACAAGGTACATACTGGACTACCAATGCCTAAAGGTCATCTAAACTCCTGAACAAGGTCTAAATGATGTGGGGCTCCCTCAAATCTTGACATTGCTCCTCAACAACTGATAGAATGGGAAATCCAAAGATAAGAATTAGCATAAACATCAAAGCACAAATGAGGTAACTAGAGGACTAATTTCCTATATTAAACCTCAAGAAAACCTTAATTTTATCTAGGAAACCCTAATTCTACTTAGGGAACCTTCCTAATTTCAAATTAGAAGCTCTTGAAAACATTAAAAAAAGAAACGAAGAACCTATTGATCTAATATTTCATCCAAAGTACATCAAAATTGAAATACAATAATGTCAAGATCCTGATCTCCAAACTTGAAGTTTTCGATCGGCCTCTTGAGGGGGCAACATAGAGTCCTATCATCATTCCACTGAACATTGGGGCATAATTTTTTTTAAAAACTTGATCTTAAAAATAGAATCTTTGTAACAAAGCAACTAGTACTTTGTATCAAAGAGGGGCAAAATAGACATGTAAAATTGACCTAAAACCTATCACACACCCTAAACAACATCGAGCAACATATCAACATCTTGAAACCATCCTATAATGTCTCAAAACATCTAAGAACAATCCTACAACATCTCGAAACCATCCCATAATGTCCCAAAACATCTCAAAATAATCTCGTAATGTCTCAGAACATCTTAGAATCATCTCACATCTCAAAATCATCCCATAATGTCTCAAAACATCTCAAAATCATCTTGCAACACCTCAGAATCATCTCATAATGTCTTGGAACAACTCAGAATCATCCCGCAACATCTTAGAATCATCTTGTAATTTCTCAAAACATCTCATAATCATCCCACAACATCTTAGAATCATCTTGTGATGTCTCAAAACATCTCAAAATCATCCTAGAACATCTCAAAATCATCCCACAACATCTCAAAATCATCTTGTAATATCTCGAAACATCTCAGAACCATCACGCAACATCTCAAAATCATCTTGAAACATCTTGGAATCATCTCGCAACGTCTCGAAATAATCCTCCAATGTCTCAAAACATCACATAACATTAAACAACATTTGAAACTCTAATTCTATTATTAATTGAATAATACATCATTATTTAATTAATTCACTTTTTCATCATTTCTGACAAATTAAATAAATCTCGTTTATTTAATAAAGTCCTAAAAACCTTAATTATGCTATTAATTAAATAAAACAAAATTATTTGATTAATTCATGTTTCATCATTTCGACCAATTAAATAAATTAAATTTATTTAATGAAGTCCTAATTGTTGTGCAGTTTTTTGCACACACACCCCACTTAAGGTGGGGACCCTCTTTTTTCTCTTTTTGGTGCCTTGACCCTTCTTTTTTGGGGGTTTTGCTTGTTTTGGGCTTGTGCTTTGATGTCTATTTTTCCAATTGAAGTGACATGCTTATGAATCTTATTGAAAATCTTGAGTTCTCAATCAGTTCTGGAGTTTTCACTGTTTTCGAGAAAATCCTACTGAGCCGGATTCTCCCAGGTTTTTCTTTGATGTCCAAAAGTGACTATCTTTTGGCCCGGATCCATGAAAATCCGCCTGGTCTAGATTTCTCCAAAATCTGTTACCTTGTCGAATCCTTGGGTTTTTGTGGTTGTGGTTGTCTTGTCCAACACATTAATTGCATTTGTGCAAAGGTTTTGGGGCTTTGATATATTGGATTTTGGGAAGTGATTGATCATTTGAGGTTGTTCATTTGCTATCATTCGAGCTTGAGTTTTGGAGTTTTGGTGTTTTTTTGGATTGCGGATTTTGACTATTGCATTTGAGTTGTGGATTCTTTCCTATTCGTGTTTGGCGGTTATCTGTTGGAATCACTAGTTCCGGACTTTTCACTCCCATGGTATGTAAATGTGCCCTTTTCTCTATTTGATTTTGATTGCTTTGCTTCGTTTGCTTTGGAGTCCTTCGTGGTCTCTTGGTTTCCTAAGGGGGGACCGTCTTGTTTGGGCATTTTGTAGTTTTTCATTGGTGTACCAGTCCATGTGGTTGATTAAACATTTACTTTTGGTCTGGTATTGCCTCTTGTTTGGGCGTTTGCTTGCATTGGTTTTAAAATTCCCCATTTTGGTGTGTAAGCAAGTTGTGCCTGGTTCTATGTATTTTCATGGCTGAAATACTGGGGTTCTTAACCTAGGGCATGGCCAATCCTCCTCGAATTACTATGGGGAGTGTTCTTGATTTGAATTTGATCCATTGGAGGTTTAGGTTAGCTTAAATTCAAAGTTCAAGCTCAAGATCCAGAGTAATTTAAATAGTTTTGGTGAAAGTTAGGAAGGTAGGGACGGGTTCAGGTTTTCGAGGTCTTCAAGGAATTTCGCTTCCCCTGATTCTCCCTTTTCTTTTATCTTTTATCATTTTTTCTCGGATTTGGTCTGTCTCGCAAAAATCCGCTTCCTCTGGATTTTCCCAAAATCCATAGTTGGGTCATTTTATTGATTTCATGCTTTGATGTTGATATCTCCCATTTTTGCCAAAATCCGTTCCCTCCAGATTTTCCCGAATTGTCCGTGTCTCCTCATTTTTTTTGGGTTAGTTGTAACTGATGTTGTTTTCACCAAAATCCGTCTCTCGCGGATTCTTCTAGGTTTTCTAGGAAAATGTTAAATTTAATGTTAAAGGAAAATCTATTTACTGATGATGTCTTTTATTGATGAAATGAACTTATGCTAAGTGTTTCTAATGATATTCATTTATTAATTGATGGATTTGAATGATGTTTTGGGATTTTGCATGCTTGGTTTGCTGGAATCCGCATGGTCTTGATTTTTCCGAAAGTCCTCACCAGGGTGGAATCTGCGAGGGGAGTTAAATCGCGAACTCTGATTTCCTACACTTGTTGATTCTTGTGGATCTAAATTTGGTCATCTTCATGTGTTTTTATGTAGGATCAGGACAAGGTGTTGCTGGTCGAGGCAAAGGGAAGGCATCAGACCCAGTTGCAGAGACTTCAGCCATCACAGATGCAGAGAAGGTGAAACTAAACATAAGGAGCAGGATTCTTGAGAGCAAACTGACCTCAATCTAGTCAGGGATTATAGACACAAATTTGGGCATGTGGGACTATGAAGAATTCAAGGCCGAGATGTCAGCACCAATCCCTCCTTTGCTGGCTAGGGGAATGGTAGATTCAGGATTGGCTCATGTAGCTAGTTTCCCCTCCTCAGTACAATGTTATGAATCGGTGCTTGAATGTGCCAGAAATTATGATAGGGGAACACAAAAGATAATTAGTCCCCAGGGGAGGATTCTGGCAGGTTTTTTTCCTGTGGCCATTGCCTCAACCTTTGACATACCTGATAGGTTTCATGCGATGGGTTTTGATATTGATGGTGCTAGGAAATATTATGAAGAAAATATAGTCAAGTCTCAACAGGTGATTAACTCTTGGCTAGAGAAGCCTAAATCCCATTTCTACAAATTGCCTAAGCAACTATTCAGGCTTAAGTTCAAGAGGGAGTACAACAATTTCATCACTCTTCTCAATAGGTTGGCGGGATTGAAGAGTGCAGGTGTGTTCGAGACCTGGATGTTTAATGTGATCGCTAGGATGGAGCAGGGAATTGACTATCACTGGGCAGGGGCCATCAATGCTGTGATTCATGAACAATTATGTAATGTCTTGCAAACCAAGAATTTCACAATGACTTCTTACTTAGTGTATTCATTGGCTAGACTTCACCCATACAAGGGGTTAAGCACTAGGGATATCTTTGGGCAGGATGCCATTTATGAAGTATATCCACAATTGCATTTAACTGGTGGGAGTTACACGAGATCCAATGATGCATTCATAATGTATATCACTAGATTTCTCCAGGGTGTAGAGCATATGAGAATCTCAAATAAGGCTAAGGAATTAATAAGAAGATATGGGGCATGGTTTATCTAGTTCCCAACTTTCTCCTATATCAGAATTGATGGTTTCCAAAGGGCTCCCTATAGAATCCATAGGTATCCAACTGATCGTGTCATATTGTTGGTAGTCACTAGATAGATTTGTGACTTTGACAATGTTGTGAAGGGAGAGATGCACAAAAAAGGTTTTGGGAATGACTTTCCCTTGAAGATAGGAATGGGTGAGGTTTGTGATTCCATTCAGACTAATCATGCTTCTGAGGAAGAGATCAACACTTTTGGTTTCTCTTTCCATTCCAAGATAACAAGGTTTGACATCATCGACGAAGCTCAAAAGAAGGCCAGTAGGGAATATAGCCATAAGGATAATATTGAGGATTACTGGATTAATCTTGCTGATGAGTTTGAGGTAAGAAAGAAGTTCTCTAAGTTGCCAGTGGATTTGGTAAGGCTGTACAATGTGAAGGCCATCCCTGACCAGGTGGAAGAAGATGAAAACTTAATCTAGAGGGTGTTCCATGCAGCTATGATTTGATGGGAGACTTAGAGTCTCATTTTGCTTTCGAGGGTTCACTTGAACCTAATCCAAAGGGAAAAGAGAAGGTGGATTCTCCTTTCAGGATCCAAGTAAGGGAAGTTCAAGATGAGAATGCTGCAGAAGTAGGCAAACAAAGGAAGCCGGTTACCAAGAAAAGGAGATGTGCCTCTAAGAAGGAAGTTGAAATGAATAATGAAGAAGAGGAGGAGGTTGAAAGTGCTCCACCATTAATAAAGAGAAGAAGAATCACAAAACTATCACAAAGGGTGGAGGAGGCTCCTAAAGTTGACAAGGAAATTGAGCCACCAGTGGTAGAGGTGGAAAGATCAGGGGAAAAAACACAAGTATATATGAGGAGGTCAAGGAATCCTTCTCCAAGGGATACAACAGTAAAGGAGAATGTTTCAGTGAGTATTCTTGTTATTGAGAAAGTGAATGTCTCTATTCCTCAGGATAATGGTAACACATAGGAGTAACTAAAGAGGGATGAAGATCCCAAGGATTTGGGTGAAGAAGAGTTTTAGAAGGGAGAACTCTATAATGTAGAGGCGGAGATTGATAGGCTAATACAATCTCCCTTAGTATCACATGCAGGATCACCTATGAGGGAGAAAATGAACAAGTCTCCTCAAAAGGAGGAAGAAATACCAGCTAGGGCCCCATCACCAGTACAGGTGGTTATGGAGGAGCAGGTAAATGAGAAGGAGAAACTCATCATGGACAATCCTAAAAGTCCAAGTGTTGAAAAGGATACAACTGTTGATCAGCAGAAGCAGGGGCAAGCTAGGCAGGATACAATGCCTGCTGGGTCCACTATTCTAGACTGGCTAGAGAAAGGGTTGAAGAGTAAAATTCTGATATTGAAGGATGCTCCTCCTGATTGGGAAACCCTTATGGAAAATGTGGAAAAGGAGAAAACTAAGAAGAAAGCTAGGGTTGTGTCTAGGATTGAAAGAGATGGGTCAGGTAACAAAGTGGTTCACATTGCTACCCATGCAGTGATCATAGGCAGTTTGAAGAAGGTTGTGCAAATGAGGCTGGAGTTAGAGAGGGAGAATGAGAAACTGAGGAAGTATTTGCAAGAATTGATGAAACCCTTGCAAGCTATTGGCTCCTCCTCCTCTGCTGCAGGATTCTTGCCCCAGGAAACAATCTCTGAACTTGAAAAGATGAAGGGTACCACACATGCTACAGTTGGTTGGTTACATGGTGTCCAAACCAAGGGATGTGATTCTATCAAGAGCATATTGTCAACTCGAGGAGATGCAGTAAGATCAGTGGACTGGCTAAAGGCTATGTTGGCTCAGGATAATGTGGATACTGACCTCCTACTATAGAAGACCACAATTATCATGGGATTCACTACGAAAAAATTGGTAAAGTGTGGGATTCTTCCCTTTCCAAGAGTTTCTAAACCTTAGGAATGGTTTGTAATCGTGCAAATGAGGCAAAAGGCCTTGAAAAAGATCCATAAATAGGCAAGACAAATTGAGGATACATTGGCTGGTATCCATGAGAAATGCATTTCATTCTTTGAGTTCATGACTGGAAGAAAGAAGTTTGCTCCGAAGCATCTCAATTTGGAGCAGCTTAGGAAATGGTTGATAGATGTTTATTCTCTAGTTAGTGAAGGGCCATTTACTGGACATCAGTTGGATGATGCTGCAACTTATATTGCAGTCATGGAAAGACACTTAACCAATAGGGTTGATTGGGATGGTACAGTTGGGCAGGAAAAAGATGACATAAGGTCCCTTGAAAGAAAGATTAAGGTTTTTCCTATAGCACCTGTTGCTGAGCTGGATAGGGGTTTGTTGGCCATACATGGTGAAGAAGATCGAGCTAAAGACAAGGATGGGGAGTGATTATATAGGGTTACATTGAGATTTTTGCTTCCCATTATTCACATGTATTGGGCTGACCCTTTTAATATCTTGGTTGTTTTGGATGAAATTGGTGCCAATTGCACATTTCATATGGTGTTCGAATATCTTTTGGGGCCAAACTCTTGTAGGTCATGTTTTATTGTAAAATTATCTTGTGGCCAACCTATCTTAGGGATTCTCTATAAAATAGGCATGTTGCCTCATTTGATAGGGATATAGATTTTTTTTTGGATAGGTGAAAAATAGATAAGTAATATTAGAGCAAATTAGGGTTTATTCTCAAGCAAGTGTGGTAACAGAAAACTGGAGTTGTTGCTATTTTGGATGATTTATTGTAAGAAGGATATTGTGTTTGGTATCTATCTTGTGGAATTTCATCTGGCATGGTTCTTATTGTTATATATTTCAAATTGCTTATTAATTTATGATTAAATGGTTAGATAATGCTTAGGGTTTCATGTTTGGAATTTTTGCAGGGATCTCTAGTCCATACTTTTTATAGTTAGTTGATTGTTAGCTGCTTTGCAAAGTTAGCCTGGACTTAAAATTGTGCTTAGTTCAGTTATAAGGATTTATTCATCTCACTTGCAATAGAGTTGGTTGAATGAATGTTTGTAATTTGAAAATATTTAAATACCTTAGAAGATTGCACTATTTCTGTGAAATTGCAGATTCATCTGGGTCAAGCAGAAAGTAGTTTATGAGAGATCGGTCCATTTTGAGCATTTTATCTTTTGACATTATCAATCTTAGGGTTAGAAGTAGTCTTATAATTATCTCTAAAACCTTTATCTTTTGCTGTTTCTTTATTATCAGGGTTCAAATCAAGTTTCAAAGTATTAATTTGTTGTTCAAATCTGATAAGTCTGAATTCCAATGTTTGCTTGTAGTAATGTCCCATTGTAATTACCGGAATTTTCACATTTATCACTGAGTTGTTTTGTTGCATTGTCAAGACCTGACATTAGAGACCTCGGGGTTATCTCTTTTCCCATAGAGATCTACCTTTCAAGAGAGATAGGATATAACATTATGTCTGAGTTGTTGCCATTCAAAAAACACCATCAACAGATTGGTGCTAGAAGGAGGGCTCGAACAAGCAAACTAGAGCATTTCTTAAATGCCATCTGTCCTAAGAGGCTTAGAAGAAGAACTAAATCTACCCCAGGAGGAGAAGAATTTCAAGAGTTACAAGTCCCTACTTGGTCAAGAAGGACCAGAGGAGGCGAAGAATCATCGTCAACCCACCCACTTCCATCATCTCCATCATCCTCATATTCATCTAACTCTGAGGGAATTCCTATTCCAAAACCACAACCAATCATAAATCAATCATTACCACCCCCACTTCCACCAATGGCTTTTCTTGCTAATAATCCATCCCCACTAATCTTTAATAGTTACGATGTCATGCCTAAGAACCCTGAGCTTTTTTTCTCTAAGTTTCATACTCATGACCCCAATAGGACAACATAGGGGACTATTAGGATTTTCCAGACTTGCTTATGGGATAGAGGAATTAACCATGAAGATGTTGCATGTAGGATTTTCCCTTATTCTCTAGGAGAAGAAGCCTTTTATTGGTACAATCACTTGCCTGCTACCTCCATCCATAATTGGACTGAGTTAGAAGCTGCATTCCTGTAAAAGTTCAAGATTCTCATTCGTGCTAATGAGTTGTACTTGCATTTTACTGAAGTGAAAAGATAAATTAATGAGCCGATAGGATCATTCAATGATAGGTTCCATCGAGCATATACCAGACTCCAGGCACGTTATGCTAGAAATGAAAATACTACTTTAGAAGTGTATCTTGAAGCCCTGGATAGCCTTATAGCCACCTTCCTCAAACAAAGGACTAATCCTTTGAATACTTTACTCACTGCATATTCAGAGGCAATAAAAGTCAACATGAATTTGAGACAACATGTATTAGGACCTTTTCCATACTTAGCACCTACTGCTCACCCTGGGAAAATTCAAGCCCTTAACCAAGATTTGACCAGTCATGCTCCAATAATGAATCTTGTACCATCATTTCCTCTAGTTCCTCATCCAGGTCTACCTTTAAATCAAGCTCAACCTATGACTTCTTATCCTCAACAGAGAGCTAATAAACCCATACATTAGCAGCAAGTTGGCTTCCATACATATTTACAAAATTCAAAAGTTTTAAATCAGGTTGTTGGTTCTGAAAACATACTGGATATCCTTTTGGTGGTAATCCAACACCACCTAACAACCTAGACAAGGAGAGGTTGGATGAATTATCTAAAAAAATTAGGAGGTTGAATACAGAGGTAACTTATTTGAGAAATCAGAATAGCCAGGTTTAGGCTGCTCAGGAGAATATACAATCTAACTATGGCAAGGAAAAGAGGAACTTTGAAAGAGGTCAGTACTTTGACATAAATCAAAATTACGATAGAGGACAAGTTTCCGGTCAAAATTTTGATAGAAATCAGTAAGGTGGACAAGGATTTGACAGAGGGCAACAACCTAGGCAAAATAGATCATGGAATACTGGGCCAAATAATGGAGGGATTCCTACTCCCTTGGATCAACCCGCTACTCAGGAGAAGGCTCTGAATGGTGTATACTTAGTAGAAGTAGCTTTGTCCGGATGGAACAGGCTCCATAAAACAAGTCAACACTCTGAGCTAGATTGTGCTGAATTTCAGACTACAACTTCTATCTTTCAGTATGAAGTGGAGAATAATTCCACTAGACAAGAAATTGTACCTTGAAATCCATATGATTCTCCAATAATGGTACTCAATCATGCCCCATTCCCCAGAGGTGAGGGAAATGAACCCAAAGAAGTATCTATTATAGAGGGTGAGGCAGAGCACGTGTTAAATGAAGATGAGATCTCCTAATTGTTTAATGAGGAAAATGAGAATGATAATGTTCCTTTAGATGAGGATGAAGTTAGTTTTGAAGAAGTTCAAATGTTTCAACATCCAACGAAGAAATATGATTTAAGAAATAGGCCTAACAGGGGTCCACAGGCTGGAGGTCCTCTTACTACTTCTACCCCTCCTAATAATTTCAATACTCCACCAGATCCACAAGCCAGTAATAATCCACCTTATCCTCATGTGCCAACACAGTACCTGTCGAAGGGAAAAAATGCTGAAAGAACCAAGGATATGCAAGCAAGTGGCTAAAAAGAGGCCCATACTGACCTGAATATGGAGTAGCTCGGTGAATATGTGACTAAAGAGTTCAAGAAAATAAAGGTAAGTCTTTCTGCCTTTGAATTATTAATAGTTTTTGCTATTAGAAATGTGGTTCTTGGATCATTTTGTTCAAATATGACATCACAAGGGGTAGCCACCAATGAGGCTATTACTAGATCTTCTAATTCCCAAACACCTAGAAGTCAGGTCTCACCTGTAGACAAAAGGGGAGATAAGGATAAGGGTCAAGTTGCACAAGATGATACTCATCTGAATTTATTTCAAGGAAAAATGGAAACTCCTCCTTTCCTAATCTTTGTTCATATTTTTGGAAAGAATTTGCATAATTGTCTTCTAGATTCAAGAGCCTCTACAAATTTTATGCCCTTTGTTGTTTGAAAAGTATTAGATATTACCCCTATAGCCTCTCAAAAGAAGGTTACTCAATTGGACAAAATAGAGGTAAGTGTAGTTGGAGAATTGAACATGATCCATACACAACTTGCATCAGATCCTAGGGTGCAACAAGTGATCAATATCTAGGTTGCTAACATTCCTGATACTTATGGTCTGATCCTAGGTAGGAACTTCACTAAAGCTTTGAATGGATAGACATCTATAGACCATTCTCATATGTGGTTACCATGGAAAGGAGTTCCAAATTAGATCATAATTGAAAGGGAACCCCAAATGAAGTATGTGATCACAGAATATCATAATATCTCAAATGAGGTGTTGGTGTCTAAGGTTAGCATGGGGAACTATGTGTTGGCTGCATCAATTGCAGAGGATGAAGAAGTTTTTATGTTGTAGGATTATTCAGATGAACACATTTCGAAGAGCAGTAGTCCTAAGACATTGATTAGACAAGAGGATGAAATAAGTGACCAAGAGGACAGGCAACTTGGTTTATTGGATAACTTTCAAGAGTTTATCCAGAAGTGTATGGAAGATCAGGTACAACTGAAAGGAAGCATGAAGTTTGAAGAAATTGGTGCAGAGTACATGATTCCCCTCATTCTGAGCTGGAATGTGACTTGTGTCAGACTGTTGTCTGACAGATACAGGAGTGTACTAATCCGGTCCCACCTATTGGACTTAATGTGTAGGAAGAATTGAACAGTGATAAAGATAAAAACCCAGTGCTTCCTAACAAACTCACTATTCTTGGCAAAGAACAAGGGAAATTAAAGCCAAAAGAACTTGATGGTTGTTGGACACTAAGATTTGATGGATCTAAATCCAAACAGGGTGTTGGTGCAGGATTTGAATTGATTAGTCCCAAAGGTAAGAATTATTTTTCTATTCATAGGCTCTAGTTCCAGTGCACTAATAATGTTGTTCAATATGAAGCTTTGATCCATGGTTTGTTAATGGCATAAAGGAAGAAAGTTAAGATATTACAAGTATTCGTAGATTCAGAGTTAGTAATCAAACAAGTAAGAAAATAGTATTTGTGCCATGGCAAAAGAATGACTAGTTATAGACACAAGGTGTGGGATCTCATTGAAGGGTTTGATGCTTTTAATATTCAGTTAATCCCTCAAAACAAAAATCAAGTTGTTGAATCTCTAGCACAAACTACTGGTACCTTACAACCTTTATCGCACCTAGGCTTGAAGAAATTTACAGTCAAGCTCACTCCAGTGCCTTCAGTGTCTGACAACGTTACTAATTTCTTGGTATTTGAAGATGATAAGCATATTCTAGACTTTATTATAAGTTGTGATGTGTTTGCTTCTTAATTTATTAATGAGATAGAGCCTTGGGAAGCAGAAATTGACTTTGGAGGAATCATTAATCTAAAGACTAATACCATTCCAAGAGGTATGGTGTAGCTTGAACAGATTTTTGATTTAGATAAGATAAGAGATCAAGAATAGCAGACTAAAAGAGATTCTATCAGTAGCCAGTGTGGGACATATAATATGGGGACATCAGAAGACACAAAGAATATTTTTATTGGCAAGGTATGTACTCCAGAAGAAAGAAAGGGAATTATTGATACCTTACATACATGTTATGATGTAATAGCTTGGAGTTATGAAGATTTGAAAACATATGATACTTCAATCATCACACACACCATCCCTTTGAGGTCAGATATCAAACCATTCAGGCAGAGACAAAGGCCAATCAATGCTTTGTTAGAACCAATTATTCAGAAAGAGGTGTAGAAACTACTTTCAGCACACATTATATTTCTGGTAAGACATTCTACTTGGGTGGAAAATTTGGTTCCAGTGAGAAAAAAGAATGGAGAAATTAGGCTATGTGTAGACTTTAGGAATCTGAATAGAGCATCATAAAAGGATAATTAT
Source organism: Sequoiadendron giganteum (assembly GCA_007115665.2). NCBI lineage: Eukaryota > Viridiplantae > Streptophyta > Pinopsida > Cupressales > Cupressaceae > Sequoiadendron > Sequoiadendron giganteum. The sequence goes on from CM021108.1 coordinate 418,607,876, forward strand.
CTAGTTCCTTCATTGGATGAGGTGCTTCAAATTGTTAATGGGTCTCAAATGATGTTATTTTTCGATGGATATTCTGGATACGACCAAGTTATGGTGAGTATGAGGATAGGCACAAGACTGCCTTCACTACTAAATGGGGAAATTTTGCATACAGAAGGATGCCATTCGGATTGATCAATGCTGGAGCTACATTCTAGAGAGTTGTGGACATTTCTTCTAAGGATATAATTGGTAAGTGCATCATTATTTATATGGATGACTTGACTATTTTTTCCAAGAAAAGAGGTGACCACATAACAAATTTATGCAAGGTGTTTCAAAGATGTAGAGAATTTTGCATCTCACTTAATCCAAGAAAGTGCATTTTTGGAGTTACAGAAGGAAATTTTTTAGGAAACATCATTTTAGAACAGGGTATTGCTATTGGTCCTGAGAGAATACAGGCTATCTTGAAGATTCAGCCTCCTGCAAGTAGGAAAGAGATGAAGTCATTTTTTGGTAAGATTAACTTTGTTAGGAATTTAATCATTGGATTTGAAGAGATAGTCAAGCCATTGAATGCTATGTTAAGACAAGAAGCAAAAATAGAATGGAATGCAGAAGCTAAGGAAGCATTTGAAAAAATCAAGAAAGCCATTGCTTAGGCTCCTATTTTGGCGAGTTCGGAGTACACTAAACCTTTTTACATATATTCATTCGCTTCTGATCACTCCTATCCTGCAATGTTAACTGAAAAGTTTGAGAAAGGTGATGAACACCTTATAGCCTTCATGAGTACTCCCTTAAAGGATGCAAAAGTAAGATATCACAACATAGAAAAACAAGCCTATCCATTGGTCAGAGCAGTGAAGAAGTTCAGGCATTATATCTTGAGGAATAATTTTTTTGCCATAGTGCCTGATCTTGCAATTAAGTTGTTCTTGATGCAGAATGAGTTAGGTGAACGAAGAGCCAAATGGGTGACCATGTTGTAGGAATATGATATGGACATACAACCCATGAAATTAGTAAGGGGACAAGGACTTACAAAGACAATGGCTGAGACCGGTCTGAATCTCACAGCTCAACATTATTACCTTCAAGAGGTATCCCCAGGAGATTGGTATGATGAAATTATTTTCAATTTATTGAATCAGTAGTGTCCTGATCACCTTAATACAGTTCAGAGGTGGGCCTTGCAATTGAGAAGTGGAAGTTTTATAATGAAAGGAGCTATACTATATAAAAGAAACCATGAAGGTGTATACTTAAGATGTTTGGGAAAAGAAGAGGCGGCCAGAGTGATGACTGAATTTCATGAGAAATATGGCACAGGCCATGGTTCTACATCATCCACTGCACACCAGATCTTGAGAGCATGCTACTACTGGCCTACTTTTTTCAAGGATGTACACAAACATGTGAGAACTTGTCACATATGTTAGACTACAACAAGTAAGGAAAAACATTCAACTCTTCCACTCCAACTAGTCATAGAGGTAAAACTATTTGCTCAGTGGGGAATGGAAATGATAGGTCCAATTAATCCTTCATCTTTGGGAGGCCACAAGTATATTCTTACCATAACTAATTATATGACTAGATGGAAAAAAGCTCTTGCTTGTAAACAATGTACTTCAGAAGTGGTAATCAATTTTCTTGAATCTAGACTTATAAATTGTTTTGGTTGTCCACTGTCTTTGGTCTCTGATAATGGTCCTGCATTTGCATCATTGAAATTTTCTAATTGGGCGTATGATCATGGGATTTTTATTAAGTTTTCATCCGATTATTATCCTCAGGGTAATGGTTTAGCTGAGTCTTGTAATAAAAACTTGTTGACAGTTATCTGTAAGTTGTTAGAATGAAATCCTAAGGATTGGCACACCCAACTCCGATTTGCTTTATGGGATAACCGTAATAGACAGAAGGCATCCATAGGAACCTCTCCTTATCACCTAGTGTCTAGTTTGGAACCTATGTTTTCTATTCAGTTGAAAATCCCTACCCTACAATTTATTAATGAATTCTATAATGAAGAAGATAAACGAGAAGTCCGTTTGGCTGAATTGTTGCACTTGGAAGAGAAAGGGGATGAAGCCCTAGAAATTTTTGCTAAACATTAAGGTATAGTGAAAAGATTGTTTGATAGGAGAGCTAAGTTAAAGGCCTTTAGGATTTCTAACTTAGTTCTCAATTGGGATACAACCCATGATCGTAAGGGAGAGCATGGTAAATTTGATAAAATTTGGCTTGGTCCTTAACAGATTTCAGAAATTCTGGGAGATAATGTTTTTCGTTTGAAAACCCTTACTGGTGAGGATATCTCACTGCCTATTAATGGGCAGTATCTGATGCATTATTTTCAACCTTGAACTATTTTTCAGTTCATTCTATACATAATTAGAATAGGTTTTATTTCTGCTTTACTTTCTTGTTGTTGGTTATGCTTTAGTAGTTTAAGTTTTCTTCGGTTTGTTTCGCTTTTCATTTTTGTTTTGCTTTTGGGTTCCTTATTTCTTTGGGGCTATTACATTTGTATAACAGGTTGTTTTCTTGGGATTGCTCTGGAAATTTCTTTTATAAACTCTAATCAGTTTTTCAGAATCAGGCGGTGGAATTATTTTATCTAATGTCCCTTGTACTTGGAATTAGAGTCACTTGTTTTGGATACACTTTGGAATATATTTGGGTCCCACATTTTCACAATAAATTAAAATTCTGGAGTTGCATAGGGTCTCTGAGTGGTTTGACCTGGTAAAAAATCTTATATTCTGCTTCAGTGCCACTGTGTTCCTCATCCCTGATTGTGAGTTTCATTACTTGCAAAGGAGAAGACGAAAGTTATATAAAATAAAAAAAAAGGGGAAAAAGTGAAAATTTTAAATGAGCTTCACCTTATCAAGGGTATCCTAGTATCTCTATCGGGGCTATAGATGTCTGGCTAGCAGTAGAGCTATGCTTGGGAGGTTCACAGTGATAACCTCGTCGAGGCTATGGATGCTTGACTGGCAACGAGACTCTATCCATGTTGATTTTGAAGTATGAACCTTTATATAGCTAGGTTAGATTTGCTCTGGTTCTCATTACACTTACTGGATGGGAATAAATGCATAATACACACACTTGGATCCTAGTATCAGAAGAGGTCTTTTTGCTTGTGGTTTCTAAAACTTTGTCCATAGGTGTCCTGATGAGAGGATTGAAACTGGAGATTTTGGGTTTTTGATTCTAGTTTATTCTTGAAATGCTCTGGAGCATTTCCCCAGCGAAGTCGCCATTTGTTGTGTAGTTTTTTGCACACATGCCCCACTAAATGTGGGGACCCTCTTTTTTCACTTTTTGGTCTCTTGACCCTTCTTTTCTGGGGGTTTTTCTTGTTTTGGGCTTGTGCTTTGATGTCTATTTTTCCAATTGAAGTGGCACACTTATGAATCCTATTGAAAATCTTGAGTTCTTAGTTAGTTCTAAAGTTTTCACTATTTTCAAGAAAATCTGCCTGAGCCGGATTCTCTTGGGTTTTCTTTGATGTCCAGAACTGACTTCGTTTTGCCCTAGATCTGGGAAAATCCCCTTGGTCCAGATTTCACCGAAATCTGTTACCTTGTCGAATCTTCGAGTTTTTGTGGTCGTGGATATCTTGTTGAACGCATTAATGGCATTTTTGCAAAAGTTTTGGGGCTTTGATATATTAGATTTTGGGAAGTAATTGATCATTTGCTATCATTTGAGCTTGAGTCTTGAAGATTTGGTGTTTTGTTGGATTATGAATTTAGACTATTGCATTTGAGTTATGGATTCTTTCCTATTCATGTTTGGTGGTTATCTATTGGCATCACCAGTTCTGGCCTTTTCGCTCCCATGGTATGTAAATGTGCCCTTTTCTCTGTTTGATTTCGATTGCTTTGCTTTGTTTACTTTGGAGTCCTTCATGGTTTCTTGGTTTCCTTGGGTGTGACCATCTTGTTTGGGCATTTTGGGGTTTTCCGTTGGTGTACCAGTCTGTGTGGTTGATCGAACATTTACTTTTGGTCTAGTATTGCCTCTTGTTTGGGCGTTTACTTGCATTGGTTTTAAAATTCTCCATTCTAGTGTCTAAGGAAGTTATGCCTGGTTCTATGTATTTTCATGGCTGAATGATGCGATTCTTAACTTAGGGCATGGCCAGTCCTCCTCGAATTGTTGTGGGGAGTGTTCTTGATTTGAATTTGATTCGTTGGAGGTTTAGGTTAGCTTAAATTTGGAGTCTAGGCTCAAGATCCAGAGTAATTTGAATCGTTTTGGTGAAAGTTAGGATGGTAGGGATGGGTTTGGATTTTCGAGGTCTTCGCGGAATTTTGCTTCCCTTGGATTTCCTTGGTTCTCCCTTTTCTTTCTCTTTTATTAGTTTTTCTCGAATTCGGTCTGTCTCGCCAAAATCGGCTTCCTTCGGATTTTCCCGAAATCCACAGTCGGGTCGTTTTACCGATTTCATGCTTTGATGTTGATATCTCCCGTTTTCGCCAAAATCCATTCCCTCCAGATTTTCCTGAATTGTCCGTGTCTCCTCATTTTTTCAGGGTTAGTTGTAACTGATGTTGTTTTCACCAAAATCCATCTCTGGTGGATTCTTCAGGGTATTCTAGGAAAATGTTAAATTTAATGTTAAAGGAAAATCTATTTACTAATGGTGTCTTTTATTGATCAAATGAACTTATTTTAAGTGTTTCTAGTGATATTCCTTTGTTAATTGATGGATTTGAATGATGTTTTGGGATTTTGCATGCTTAGGTCGCTAGAATCCACCTGGTCCTGATTTTCCCGAAAGTCCTCACCAGGGTGGAGTCCGCGAGGGGAGTTAAATCCCGAACTCTGATTTCCTGCACTTACTGATTCTTGTGGATCTAAATTTGGTTATCTTCATGTGTTTGCAGGCAGGATTAGGACAAGGTGTTGTTGGTCGAGGCAAAGGGAAGGCATTAGACCCAATTGCAGAGACTTCGGCCATCACAGATGTAGAGAAGGTGAAACTAGACATAAGGAGCAGGATTCCTGAGAGCAAACTGACCTCAGTTTGTTCAAGAATTACAGACACAAATGTGGGCATGTGGGACTATGAGGAATTCAAGGCCAAGATTTCAGCATCGAGCCCTCCTTTGCTAACTAGGAGAATGGTAGATTCAGGATTGCTCATGTAGCTAGTTTCCCCTCCTCAGTACAATGTTATGAATTGGTGCTTAAATGTGCCAGAAATTATGATAGGGGATCACAAAGGATAATCAGTCCCCAGGGGAGGATTCTGGCTAGTTTTTGTCCTGTGGCCATTGCCTCAACCTTTGACATATTTAATAGGTTTCATGCGGTGGATTTTAATATTGATGGTGCCAGGAAATATTATGAAGAAAATATAGTCAATTCTCAATAGGTGATCAACTCTTGGCTAGAGAAGCCTAAATCCCATTTCTCCAAATTGCCTAAGTAACTATTTAGGCTTAAGTTCAAGAGGGAGTACTACAATGTCATCACTCTTCTTAGAAGGTTGGTTTGATTGAAGAGTCTAGGTGTGTTCGAGACCTGGATGTTTAATGTGATTGCTAGGATGGAGCAGGGAATTGACTAACACTGGGCAGGGGCCATCAGTGTTGTGATTCATGAACAATTATGTAATGTCTTCGAAACCAAGACTTTCACTATGACTTCTTACTTAGTGTATTCATTGGCTAGACTTCACCCATACAAGGGGTATCTTTGGGTAGGATTCCATTTATGAAGTATATCCATAGTTGCATTTAACTGGTGGGAGTTACAAGAGATCCAATGATGCATTCACAATGTATATCACCAGATTGCTCCAGGGTGCAGAGCATATGAGAATCTCAGATAAGGCTAAGGAATTAATAAGAAGATATGGGTCATGGTTTATCCAGTTCCCAAATTTCTCATATATAAGAATTAATGGTTTCCAAAGGGCTCCCTACAAACTCCCTAGGTACCCAACTGATCATTTCATATTGTTGGAAGTCACTAGATAGATTTGTGACTTTGACAATGTTGTGAAGGGAGAGATGCACAAAACAGGTTTTGGGAATGACTTTCCCTTGAAGATAGGAATGGGTGAGGTTTGTGCTTCCATTCAGACTGCTCATGCTTCTGAGGAAGAGATGAGCACTTTTGGTTTCTCTTTCCATTCCAAGAGAACAAGGTTTGACATCACTGGCGAAGCTCAGAAGAAGGCCAGTAGGGAATATAGCCATAAGGATAATATTGAGGATTACTGGATTAATCTTGCTGATGAGTTTGAGGTAAGAAAGAAGAAGTTCTCAAGGTTTCCAGTGGATTTTGTAAGGCTTTACAATGTGAAGGCCATCTCTAACCAGGTGGAAGAGGACGAAAACTTAATCTAGGGCCATGTTTATGAAGCCGTAAAGGATAGGCTAGTTGGAGAAGTTGACTGGTTGGAGGAAGAGCAGACTGAATTAGAACAAGTCATGATCCCAGTGATCAAATATACCAAGATGTGGTTAAAGCACAAGATATTGGAGCTGGAGAGCAAGGTTGTTCCATGCACCTATGATTTGATGGGAGACTTAGATTCTCATTTTGCTTTTGATAGTTCACTTGAACCCGATCCAAAGGGAAAAGAGAAGGTGGATTCTCCTTTTAGGATCCAGGTAAGGTTGGTTCAAGCTGAGAAGGTTGTAGAGGTAGGCAAATAGAGGAAGCCAATTGCCAAGAAAATGAGACGTGCATCTAAGAAGGAAGTTGAAAAGAATAAGGAAGAAGAGGAGGAGTTTGAAAGTGCTCCACCATTAATAAAGAGAAGAAGAATCACAAGACTATCACAAAGGGTGGAGGAGGCTCCTAAAGTTGACAAGGAAATTGAGCCACCAGTGGTAGAGGTGGAAAGCTCAGGGGAAAAAACACAAGTATATATGAGGAGGTCAAGGAATCCTTCTCCAAGGGATACAACAGTAAAGGAGAATGTTTCAGTGAGTATTCATGTTATTGAGCAAGTGAATGTCTCTATTCCTTAGGATACTAGTAACACAAAAGAGGAAATAAAGAGGGATGAAGATCCCAAGGATTTGGGTGAAGAAGAGTTTTAGAAGGGAGAACTCTATAATGCAGAGGTGGAGATTGATAGGGTAATACAATCTCCTTTAGTATCACATGCAGGCTCACCTGTGAGGGAGAAAATGAACAAGTCTCCTCAAAAGGATGAAGAAATACTAGCTAGGGCCCCATCACTAGTACAGGTGGTTATGGAGGAGCAGGTAAATGAGATGGAGAATCCCATCATGGACACTCCTAAACTTCCAAGTGTTGAAAAGGATAAAATTGTTGATCAGCAAAAGCAGGGGAAAGATAGGCAAGATACAATGCCTACTGGGTCCACTATTCCAGACTGGCTAGACAAAGGGTTGAAGAGTAAAATGGTGATAGTGGAGGATGCTCCTCTTGATTGGGAAACGTTTATGAAAAATGTGGGAAAGGAAAAAATTAAGAAGAAAGCTAGGGTTGTGTCTAGGATTGAAAGAGATGGGTCAGGTAACAAAGTGGCTCACATTGCTACCCCTACTCCAAACAAAGACAGAGACAACGTGACTGCCCAGGATAATCACGTACAAACTATTGACTTAGGGCATGCTATGGTGGAATAGGATATTGAAAACTATGAAGTCTCCAATACAGTGATCGTAGGCAAGTTGAAGAAGGTTGTGGAAATGAGGCGGGATTTAGAGAGCGAGAATGAGAAACTGAGGAAGTATTTGCAAGAATTGATGAAACCCTTGAAAGCTATTGGCTCCTCCTCTGTTGCAGGTTTCTTGCCCTAGGAAACAATCTCTAAACTTGCAAAGATGAAGGGAATGCAACATGCTACAGTTGCTTGGTTATAGGGTGTCCAGACCAAGGGAGATGATGCTATCAAGAGCATTTTGTCAACTGGAGGAGATGTAGTAAGATTAGTGGACTGGCTAAAGGTTGTGTTGGCTCAGGATAATGTGGATACTGACCTTCTACTATAGAAGACAACAACTATCATGGGATTCACTGAGGACAAATTGGTAAAGTGTGGGATTCTTCCCTTTCCAAGAGTTTCTGAACCTTGGGAATGGTTTGAAATCCTACAAATGAGGCAGAAGGCCTTGAAAAAGATCCATAAATATGCAAGACAGATTGAGGATACATTGGCTGGTATCCATGACAAATGCATTTCATTCTTTGAGGTCGTGACTGGAAGAAAGAAGTTTGCTCTGAAGCATCTCAATTTGGAGCAGCTTAGGAAATGCTGGAGAGATTTTTATTCTCCAATCAGTGAAGGGCTTGTTACTGGACATCAGTTGGATGATGCTGTAACTTCTGTTGCAGTCATGGAAAGATACTTAACCAACAGGGTTGATTGGGATGGTACAGTTGGGTAGGCAAAAGATGACATTAGGTCCCTTGAAAGAAAGATTAAGGTTTTGCCTATGCCACCTGTGTTGAGTTGTATAGGGTTTTGTTGGTCGTACATGGTGAAGAAGATCGAGCTAAAGACTAGGATGGGGAGTGATTATATAGGGTTACATTGAGATTTGTGCTTCCCATTATTCACATGTATTGCACTGACCCTTTTGATATCTTAGCGGTTTTGGATGAAATTGGTGCCAATGGCACATTTCATATGGTGTTCGAATATCTTTTGGGGCCGACCTCTTGTAGGTCATGTTTTATTGTAAAATTATCTTGTGGTCGACCTATCTTAGGGATTCTCTATAAAATATCTCTATAAAATAGGCATGTTGCCTCATTTGATAGGGATATAGATAGAGAGATATAGATTTTTTTTGGATAGATGAAAAATAGATAAGTAATATTAGAGTGAATTAGGGTTTATTATCAAGCAAGTGTGGTAACAGAAAACTGGAGTTGTTGCTACTTTGGATGATTTAATGTAAGAGGGATATTGTGTTTGGTATCTATCTTGTGGAATTTCATCTGGCATGGTTCTTGTTGTTCTATCTTTCAAATTGCTTATTAATTTATGATTAAATAGTTTGATAATGCTTAGGGTTTCATGTTTGGAATGTTTGCAGTGATCTCTAGTCTATACTTTTTGTAAATAGCTGATTATTAGCTGCTTTGCAAAGTTAGCCTGGATTTAAAATTGTGCTTAGTTTAGTTATAAGGATTTATTCATCTCACTTGCAATAGAGTTGGTTGAATGAATGCTTGTAATTTGAAAATCTTTAAATACCTTTGAAGATTGCACTATTTATGTGAAATTGCAGATTCATCTGGGTCAAGCATAAAGTAGTTTATGAGAGATCGGTCCATTTTGAGCATTTTATCTTTTGGAATTTTCAATATTAGGGTTAGAAGTAGTCTTAGAATTATCTCTATAACCTTTATCTTTTTTCTGTTTCTTTATTATCATGGTTCAAATCAAGTTACAAAGTATTAGTTTATTGTTCAGATCTAATAAGTTTGAATTCCAGTGTTTGCTTGTAGTAAGGTCCCATTGTGATTACCAACATTTTCACATTTATCACTGAGTTATTTTGTTGCATTGTCAAGACCTGACATTAGATACCTTGGGGTTATCTCTTTTCCCATAGAGATTTACCTTTCAAGAGAGATAGGATATAACATTTTGTCTGAGTTGTTTCCATGCAGAAAACACCATCAACACTAATCTTACTTTATTTCATTCTAATTGATTGAATAATGCCAATTATTTAATTACACCACTAAAACACCTTATTCCCCTAAGTTGATTAAACTATTAAATCATAATAATTTAATTACGATATTTTCCCTCCTAAATTTGAATAATTAAATCAAACTATTCAAATCAATTATCAAAAATGAAATTAAACTAATGCAACTTTGTTTGTAAAAGTCAAACTTGATTTGCACATTCAACTCCAAAAAGGAATTAATTAATTAAATCAATTAATTCATATTCCTCGCCCACTTTATGATTGAGAAAATTATGATTGTTGGTTGAAAAAATCTAATTTGTGAACTAATCAATCTAATTTGCTAACTAAGCCATCAATTTCATAACTAATCAATCTAATTTTCTAACTAGCCATCTAAATCTTGACTAATCAATCTAAAATCTTGATTCATCAATCTAATCTCTGACTAGCCAACCTATTCCTTAATCACACAAATTGTTCAATCAACTTTGCACAATATTCTCATGTCTAAATCCTCTCAGCACATTTTGACCATTGATCTAGATATTCTCCAACATGATCCTGATCATCCATTTCAAATCTCATTTTCTATATAACAAACCTCTTTCCCCGCAAATAAGGATCAGAGAATCAACATCATTTTCACAACGAAGTACTGCTGACATTCACAACCACCATTTTTATAGCTTCAATCATTTCTTCAAACAACCAACCAAGGCATCGTTCTTCAAGCTTTTGCACATGACCTATGGAGGCTTCGCAGTGATAATAACAACCCAACATTAGGTGAATACACTTTGCTATGGGATGGTAACATTATGCTTATTGTTTGCATTCAATTTAGTGATCATTAGATTTATTAATGTGTAGGATTAGATCAAGATTTAAGTGTTTTGAATTAGCTTAGATTCTCATTTCAAGCATATTTGATCTTGTTTGCATCTAATGGGTTCCCCCCTCACACAGGTTCTGGGATTGATTTTCCCCATTCTCGAGCTTCTGCTTGATTTGTATGCATTAGGGTTTATTGGAACAATGATTAGGGTTAATCTTTCTTGAAAAACCTATAAAAACCTTAATTCCTTGGTCACTTTGGTAGTCTAGTCTAATTTTGTGTTGACTTATTTGGCCAATTCTTGATTGGTTTAGTCATGACCTATGTCTTTCTATCCATATCCTGACTGGGCCCTTTCACCTAGTGCTACCATATGGACCATTATCATAAAAATCCTATTAATCTTTATTATTTAAGCCCTTGGCTATGTCGAGTTGAAAATATTTCAAATGTTCTATCCAATTAAATATTTGGCTTTAAAACCTAAGTTTGATTCACACATATTATTTTATTTAATGGCCCTTTGTTCATATCGCCTAAGGGATGTCCCCATTTTAAAACAAAATTTGGAAGATGTGAAAAATGCTTTATTTAAGTGACTTGGTCCACCTCCCCACTTGTGCCACATGGTTGCACATCATTCCATTGCAAACCTCCTTTCAATCACATTTTTTTCATTCCCCATTGGCTTCCTTGGTGCAAGCGATGATACTATTTAGGACAAGTGTCATAAGGTTATGTCATCCCATACTCCCTTTTTATCATGTTTTCAAATTTTGAGTGCCTATCCAAAATGCAAGATGTGCGATCAGCCATGATTGTAACACGTGGCTAAATCTTGTCTCATTGCATGCTTCCTTTGCATTACATTTGTAAATTGGGATTCCCATATTCCAAATGCGATGTGTGATGGTAACAAAGAAGGAGAGAAATAAATGAATAATATTCCATATAGGTGTCTACTTCTCATTTCATCACAGGGTTCCCTTTCATCACAGTTTGTCTTCTATGAGGGGTAATGGAAGGTGTGATATGTGTTGAGTGTCTCAGATTGCTACACATGTCATGATCCTAGCTCATCACATAGTTTCAATGTATCACAAGTTTGAGAGGAGTAATATAAATAAATGTGGCATGCGATGAATATCATAAGGAAGGGTATATACCAATGAGAATATTCTATGCTAGATATATTTACACTAGCTCATCGCAACAATTTTTCACATCGTATTTTCAAGTCATCGAGGCTAAAGGAAAAAGTGATGTGCGATGGCCACTAAATAAAGTTGGTGGAAAGGTTCAAAGATAGAAGGGGTATGTGGTAGATTCTCAACTCATCGCACAACTCCTTCACATTGAATTTTATGAATCAAACCTTTTAAAGAAAAAATTGATGTGTTAAGGATGTGCAATGACTGTCGATCTTATTTTTAAAGAATTTGATCAACGATCAGCATTCAAACGAAAATGGCTAATTGACCATTTTAATGGTATTTCTCATGTGAGCTATCTCTATGTAATTAATGGTATATCCATGTAATTTGAGGGCCATAAAGTCAAGAATTGAGTTAATTTTATCTATATTTGCAAGAATTTTCAAGAAAACAAGCAAGGAGAGCTTCAAGTGAACAAATTTGAAGTAAAGAGCAGGTAGGGTTTTCGAATAAGCAGTATTTATCCTTCTACGCAAAGAGTTTCAGTTAAAAAAGTGGAAAGGGTAATTATAGCTGCATAGCGTTTTTAAAATCGAGACTATTGCAATTTTCTAGATTAAAATTTCAAAGGAAAATCATTAGGCCCTAGTCTAAGTTTGGAAAATATTTATATGTTTTCTTGCATAATTTTAATCTATAAAATTATGTAGTCTTTCCAAGGAATTGAGTAATTAGAAAACCTTAGTTTTATTAAATTATATAAAGATGAGTCAAGCTAGTGAACCCTTGAAGGTTAAACCTAAGGCTAGGAAAACAAAACCTAAAATTGAAGAGGCTAAACCCAAAACCAAAGGGGTTAAGCAAGATTATGCAAGGTTTATGGAAGATGATCTCATGCAATTATTCTTGGGATAAAAGATAGTTGGGAAGAGGGCTACTAATGAGGGAATTTTGACTAATCACCTATAATATTTAGCAAGTTAGATTAGAGATATCATAGTGCCCCAAAATGGGTGGAATTTGTTTCAATATGCATACTAGAGGATAAAATACCCTCATCCATCTTGCAACTTATGGATGTGTGATCTTGGAAAGCCCATTGTTCTAATTTTTTTGTGGAGGTAGATTTGATTGAGTAAATTTCCAAGTGGTATGACCCTAATTCCAAAATCATAAGGAGTGTAAAGGGGACACCACTGTTAGATATCAGTAGAAGTCAGATTGTGAGGAAATTTGGGCTCAACCCCTCTGCTACAGTTTCTATCAACTTCAATGCATTATGTCAATAATATGAGAGAGACAAATATGGGTATAGAAATTATGTATTAACAAGGCATAGGAGAAGAGATTTAGGAAAGAAGGGGGTGAGTTTTACCCCAAAGGAGTTTGAACCCTTTAGCTATGATGAATTTGAGAGCTACTTTAAGAACACATTCTTTAGTTTATGTCAGGTTCTTGGGAAGAAATATGATTTAAGAATGCCTATTTCTATTATGATTATGGCTATGGACATTGAGGATACACACTCTAATAGGATTTTTTGTTATGCTTCATGTATAGTTTAACAAATCCATAAGCAATTAAAGGATTTGAAGGAGCCCAATGCTCCATTATATTTTACACACTACTGTATGCTTATGCATATTATTTTGTGGATTGGTCAAAAGGCATGGTCAAGTTCATAGACCTGAGGAGAAAGGATGAGAGATGAAATTATCTTCCTATGCAACTATGGACACACATTTGGGATCAAAATTATTTTGATTCCAACTATACAACTTTCTACAATGGTTTAGTGTATGGTATTTTAGACAATTTGGGTTGCAAAAGAATGTATAGGATTTCAAGTAGTATCAAGGAAATCTTGAAGCCCCTACAAAATCCAACACCAAGCTGGACCATAATTGGGGAGATTGGTATTTTCAAGATACATGTACTATTTTCATAGTTTATGGTGCTTTGGTGTAGCCACATTTCTTTCCTGTTTATTTTTATAGATTGGCTTTCATGGAAATAATGTGGAAATTTTTCCACAATTGTTGCAAGATATTGGATTATTGGGTGAAATTTCAACTTTCCAAAGCAAATTGGATATATATAATTTAAAATTAAAGTGAAAATGTTCAAAGAAATGGAGGAAAGGGGTGTACCTAAAGTCCTGGATGAGGTAGTAGAACTAAAATACTTCACTATTTGGAAAGGGGAATTTGGAAATATTGTGCCTTCTTTGTTTTCTCTCATCTATGTCTCAGGGAAACTAGATTATGCAACATTAAACAATTCTATTGATGATATTTTTAGGATGAAAGTTGATTTAGATATGTTCGTAAAGGAGGATAGGCTCATAATAGATGAGAGATACAACATGCACAACTCAAAGGTGTAGAATTTTTTGGATATTTAATGGCCAGTGGAGTACAACACATGGCTTGAAAAAATTACAGATTAAGACTTTGATGTGTCAATGTTTAAAGTTGTCTCCTCCTGAATTGGAAAGTGGTTGGTTAGTGTGTGCTGATGTGGATGAATCTCTTTGTCCTTTTTTGCTTTATGCATTGGTTTTTGAATTTTTAAAAGCAAGTGAAGATGAGGTAAAGAGAATATTTTTTTTTTTTACAACCAACTTCCATGACAAAGTGCCTTTTTGGAAGGCAGGATATCTTCTCCAATGTCATAACAAATTTTGTCTTTTGTGGAATGTTCTCCTCACGGGAAGTTATGGTATTTTCCTTGTAATTTATTTGAATACAAAATGATATGGTGACATGTGTAGATGTCCTGAGACTTTTTTCTCCCTTGTTTTATAAAATTTAATTGACAACCATTTGCATAGATATTTTGGTGAATTTTGTAATGAAATGTAAAGAATAGAGTTTATGTCTAGTTCTACGTTTTTGAGTCCAAGTATTTTGTAGATTGCATATGTTGTATAATAGTTCTAGCATTTGATGAATACAAATGGTATAATTCTGAAGCTAATTGTATCCCATTGTATACTTTACATAGGTTATAAATGAAATGAATCAAAGATCATTTGATTTGTCTTTTTGTTTTTCCTATCGATGTATATTTTTGTTAATTCTCTTGTTCAAAGAACGAGTTAAATTCCTTAATAGAATTATAGATTTGTGTGAATATATGTAGGGGTATGTTAAGAATAATTGGTTAAGAGTTTTGAGTTTAATGATGTAATGTATTTTTAAAAGGCTTTGTAATATTTGGGTGAAAATTTTGTTCTGCAACCTCAACTACATTGATTTTAACTCCACCTTAGGTTAAGGTATCAATATTTTTCCTTTGTATCTAAGTTACAACTCAAAGATCAACCACACTAAAAATATTTTCAATCTTTGAATTCAGTTGAATATGTTTGTTAAATTCAGGTTTTACCTTGTTCTATTGCTTTAAAATGTTGAATGTTTGAAGGATGGTGCCATATCTCTTCATTTTTCATAATTAGCAATAAAATTTGCATGGGAAACATCTGCTAATTATAGTATTGGTAATAGTTGGTATAGGATATTAGTGAATACTATTTGGGATCACCCTCCCGAGTTTTGTAGAGTCCAAAGTGTAGAGGGAAAGATTCTAACTTTCACCTATTCGTTGGCCAATCCCTCCAAGTAGCTATAGATTGAAATTAAAAAATTCATAGGTAATTTGTGAGATCTGATTGGGATTCAAAAACCACCAACATATCTCATTCCATCACTCACCTGAAACTACCTTGATCTTCAATATCTTGATGTTTCTAGAGGCATACATAATGGGGCATAGTCATTACTTTTGTCTGTTGTGTTTGTTGGATGTTCTTGCAATACGACCTTGGTAAATACTCGGTGTGTGTGTGCAAGGATAGTCTCGAGTAATACAATGACTTGTGCATATCAAGTTCTTTATACCTTTTTTATATTCATCTACTTTGATGGCTTTATTCTATCACATGATCCAAAAAAGTTTTTATATGTCAGGTATGAACAAGGATACTCCTATCTATTTGTAGAGTCAAAGTCCATGGAATAGATACAATTCCACCCTAGTTCCTCATACCTTGGTGCATCGTGTCTACTTTATATATCAAAATAAGGATTTCTTTTCATTATTTAACATAATCTAAAAGAAAAAGAAAATTCATTCATCCATCCTATCTCATCACATATACAATAAAATCTTAGAATCCACCCAATAATCATAGATTTAATAGTACTTGATCAAAATCATATTTTTCATCTATCTAATTAATCATTCCTTATTTAATTCATCATACTAACATTTCTATCCAAGTATCATGACATAACAAAAATATGCATCACATCCTACATCCATAAATTGTCAATAGCATCTCATGCATTCATATCAAAAAATTAAAAAAAATCGTATCCATCTATTATCATATCATATAATACATCCTGCATCCATAGATCATCAAAAATATCATAATCATATAGTATCATCCATCATACAACATACATCATTCATATACCCTGAAATAACATAAGCATACATTCAAATACCATATATCATCCATATATCATGTGCATCCATATATCAATACATCATAACACCATACCATAATCA